>VONZ01003206.1:0-26543 GCA_012976165.1 Labeo catla
GCATGCCAACACCCTAGCAACCACGCCTGGGTACCCTAGCACCTGCCTTAGCAACCACCCTGGTTACCATAGCAACTGCATAGCAACACCCTAGCAACCACCCTGGATACCTTAGCAACAGCATAGCAACAACTTAGCAACCACCCTGCTATCCATTGCTATCTATCTATCTATCTATCTAACCATTACTATCTATCTATCAATCATCTGACCATTACTTTCTATCTATCTATCTATCTATCTATCTGACAGACTGCATTCAAACTTGAAAACTTCAAACTATTTCAGACTGAAAAACTTTTTAAACTTTGCAAACTTTTCAAACTTTTTAATCTTTTCAAACTTTTTAAACTTTCTGGTCTGGCTTTCTCAAGCCAACTTAAAGTTTGTCTTGACAAACTTTTTTATCTAGTTATTATTATTATTATTATTCTTAGACCAAAAATAATTTTTAAGTGTTGAATATTTCTCATAGACTCCCATTGTCTGAGAAAAAAATTCCGACTTCATCTCTAACTAGTCCCAGGGCTTTAATGCCACAAACACCAAACTTGGCAGAAACCTGGGCTCTAATTTTAGCTTTGTTGCTGTATCTTTTTTAGACTGATCAGACATACAGTTTTCCCAAAAATAATTTGTAAAAAAAATTAAATATTTCCCATAGACTTACATTGACTGAGAAAAAATGCCCCCTCTAGAGGAGCAATTCCACTCCCTAGACGGAGAAGTGGCATAGCTTAGTTTCACTTTGCAGTCGGTTAAAAATACACATAAATACATGATTTTAATTCATAATTACAAGCTACACCAACATATCTGATTATTATCAGGTCCATGGCTCATGAATGATGACTGTCTGACCAGAGAACAGTGTAAAACATCATAGATCTGTGACCGCTTCGATCAGCCAGTGCTATCCGCACGCGCTCACCAAAAATATATGATTTGTACGTCTTTTAAAGCGTTTAAAAAAAAATATTCCAGCGATTGTATGCAATCCACCCATTAGAAAACATCAAGACATAAATTCAGGTGTTTGTGAGCTGTTTTATATAAAACTGGAACCGTCACTTCGGGTTACGGTGCTTGCGAGCTCTCTGCAGCGTCCTCATTAAACGGCTTTATTTGCACGTCTTAAAGTCTTGTAAATAAAACTACTCCAGCGAAACAACACAATAATAGTAGAAGAACATATTAAAGAGGTAAAATTAATGCTTTTGACTTATTCTGTGTGTAAATGCACAGCAACGCCCCGCGGCTGCCCTCCGTCCGTGCGTTCTCACAAAACTACATAATTTGTAGCTTTAAAGGCTTTTAAATAAAAACACTCCAGCGATACAACACAATAATAATAGAAGAACATAATAAAAAGGTTCAAATGAGCACTCATAAATGCCTGTGATAATTTTTTGTTGAACTTGAAGAGCAACGCGCTGCGGCTGCTGTTCTACATCGTGCTCACTAATCTGCATCATTTACAGCTGTTTTAAAGGCTTTTATATGAAAACACTCCAGCGATATAACACAATAATAATAGAAGAACATATTAAAAAGGTTAAAATGAGCACTTATAAATGCCTGTGATATTTTTCGTTGAACTCGCAGAGCAACGCGCTGCGGCTCGCTGTTCTCAGTCCGTGCTCACTAATCTACATCATTTACAGCTGTTTTAAAGGCTTTTAAATAAAAACACTCCAGCGATATAACACAATAATAGTAGAAGAACATATTAAAAAGGGGAAAACTGCAGTTTTTTTAGATTTTCTATATTTAAATGCACATCAACGCGTTGCGGCTCGGACGATCGCGCCCCGGAACGCATTCATCCTCGGTTCTCTCAATAAGAAACACTTCTCTCGGACAAACACAGACAAGATCATTTCAAAATACATCATAGCTTAACGAATATAATCGAAAACAGTCGTTTATGTCTCAAGTGAACCTATGATTCAGAGATGAAGGCAATAATGGTAATGTTGTCCACCAGAGGGGGCCACAGGATAACTTATCCTTCAAGATCTCAATTCAAACACTATTTTTACAGTGTTTCATTTAGATGACAGAACTTTGAAATAGCAAACGGGGAAAACAATTACAAGCATATAAAATACAATACAAATAATACAATACAAATAATTCTTCAGCTCACAAACACCTGAATTTATGTCTTGATGTTTTCTAATGGGTGGATTGAATACAATCGCTGGAATATTTTTTTTAAACGCTTTAAAAGACGTATTTATTTGTATACGATTTCACATTCAGCTAGCCAACTCTGTTGAACCTGTTGTCATAGCCTAGTCTGCTTTTTTGTTAGAAAATGAAATGGCAAGGCCGCATTTTCGCAGCGGGGCAGCTCAAGAACGCCGGACACACAAGTGCTCTGGCTCTTTTGCCCCAAGGCTGCCCGGGTTGGCTCTCCAAGCCAACATTTAAAGTTTGTTTTCGAACTTTAGTTTCTAGTTATTATTCTTCTTCTGAGACTAAATCTGTCGACACTAACTCGTCCTAGAGCTTTAACTCTACAAACTCCAAACTCAGCCCAGATCTTCAAACTGATCCAACCGAGTGTGCTATATCTTTTCGAACTGATCGGACTTACGGTTTTCCTAAAAATGACGATTAAAATTTGGAAAAATCCCATAGACACTTTTCAAATTCCAACTGTCAAAACTCCCAGAATCCTTTGAGTCAAACTTCCCTTCTATGTACTGTATTTCTAATCCATTTAAACTCATTCAAACTCATCTATCTATCTATCTATCTGTCTGTCTGTCTGTCTATCTATCTATCTATCATCCAACCATTACTATCTACTATCTATCTATCTATTTATCTATCTATCTATCTATCTATCTATCTAGCACCCTAGTAACCCAAACCCACACAGACATATCTTCAAATCTGAATGTCATAGAGACATGGGGGTTGCTTTATATCATTCATACTGGCAAGCAGCCTTTGGTGTGTCATCATTGGCAGCTTTCAAGCCACTCCCTAGCAACCAAACAGTGTACACTAGCAACCATTTAGCAAGTCCTATATCTCTACATCAGAACATCATAGAGACATGGGACTTGGTTCTTTGCTAGCAAATAGGAATCCTTAAGATGCTAGTCATGCTAGCAGTGAATACCTACATGCTAAAAGTGATTAGCTAAGTGCTCTGTAACACTCCATAGTAATGATCTGTGACAACTAGTAACGGCCTAGCAACCACCCTAGCAACCACCCCAGTTACTCTAGCAACTGCATAGCAACACCCTAGCAACCACCCTGGATACCCTAGCAACGGCATAGCAACACCTTAGCAACCACCCTGGGTACCCTAGCAACCGATAGCAACTCCCTAGCAACCACCCTGGATACCCTAGCAACGCATAGCAACACCTTAGCAACCACCCTGGGTACCTTAGCAACCGCCTAGCAACCACCCTGAGTACCCCAGCAACCGCATAGCAACACACTAGCAACCACCCTGTTACCTTAGCAACTGCATAGCAACACCCTAGCAACCACCCTGGTACCCTAGCAACCTAAGCAACCACCCTGGTTACCATAGCAACTGCATAGCAACCTCTAGCAACCACCATGGTTACCATAGCATAGCAACACCGCAGCAACCACCCTGGGTACCTTAGCAACCGCCTAGCAACCACCCTGAGTACCCCAGCAACCGCATAGCAACACACTAGCAACCACCCCTGTTACCCTAGCAACCATATAGCAACACCTAGCAACGCGCCCTAGCAACCTGATAGCAACACCCTAGCAACCACCCTGGATACCTTAGCAACGCATAGCAACACCTTAGCAACCACCCTAACAACCACCCGAAATTCTAGCAACCACCAATACCTAGCAACCACATAGCAACTGTATGGCAACACCGCGAACCACCCCTGTTACCTTAGCAACTGCATAGCAACACCCTAGCAACCACCCTGGTACCCTAGCAACTCTAGCAACCAATTGGTTACCATAGCAACTGCATAGCAACCAGCTCTAGCAACCACCATGGTTACCATAGCAACTGCATAGCAACACCGTAGCAACCACCCTGGATACCCTAGCAACGGCATAGCAACACCTTAGCAATCCCCTGGGTACCTTAGCAACCGCCCTAGCAACCACCCCGAGTACCCTAGCAACCGCATAGCAACACCCTAGCAACCACCCGTTATCATGTTAATAAAATGGTAAACATGTTAGCAACATGCTAGTAAAATGCTAATCATGCTAGAATCATTCTAGTAACTTGCTAGTTATGTATCTATCTATCTATCTATCTATCTATCATCTATCTATCTATCTCTGACAGACTGTATTGCCTTCAAAACATTCAAACTTTAACCTTTTAAAACTACTTTAGACTTTAAACTATTTCAGACTGAAAACCATCAAATGTAAAACTTTTTAAAACTTCTTAAACTTTTTAAACTTTATAAACTTTATAAACTTTATAAACTTTTCAAACTTTTTAAAACTTTCTGTTCTGGCTTTCTCAAGCCAACTTAAAGTTTGTCTTGACAAACTTTTTTATCTAGTTGTTGATTACTCCTGTCTATCTTGTTACTAAAATTTATTTTACTACAACTTGTGTCTTCCTTGTGTTGATAATACAGAAGAGGTTCTACAAGTTAGAGATCCCACCAATCTTTCTTATGTGATGTACTCATAACCACACATTAAGTGACGCGATCCAAGAATCATAACGTCAGCTGTGACATGAGTACCCATCACTACCCTATTTCACCTCCCTAGGTTGGCAAAAGTTAAATTCACTACCTTAATTGGTGTCCCTAGGTTGGCGAAAGCAAAATTTATTACAATTTTGTATTGTCTTAAGTTGTTAATGTTATTTTTCTTAATAAAAGCTGTATATGTAGTTTGTTTGGATGGATGGCCATTTTGTTGTGTTTTAGATGTATATATGTAGGCATTCATTAGCTGTCTATTTGATGACTAGTCTATTATTGAGCTATGGTTAGATGTCTATTAAATTTTCACTGACAGCCCAAATTCAGTCTTGTTTTAGTCTAGTCCCATATTCACTGTCTATTAGACGTATACATGTAGTTATTTAATAGTGGTCTAACTGATGTCTAGTCTATTCTTGAGCTATGGTTAGACGTCTATTAAATTTTCACTGACAGCCCAAATTTTGCCTTGTTTTAGCCTAGACGTCAGGGCTATGTTTGAACAGCTAATAGACGTCTTTTAAACGCAAAATTGCTTGCTGGGTAGTTTTGCGGCACTCTGAAGCCTCAAAATACACGCAGTTTCACAGTATTTTCGATGTAAATATTGTACTAAATATTTTCCCATGGGGTACTGAGCTGAATTTATGTGGAGAATGATAAATATACAGTTTGGCATGTATTACTTGAGGCCAGTGCTGCATTAGAGAGAGACCATTCAAACAGAGCGCGAGATGGAGAGGGACGAACAGCTGTATAGATTTAGAACTTATGAACAAATAAAATTAGTTGGAGAAAAAACAAGATTACTACTCGAACTCTCATTTTTATGCATTTTATAAGAGAAACGAATGAGCAGCTCCCTCAGAGTTCGTTTGAAGCGCGCATATGGACCTTTCTCACATTTCCGGGTTTCTCATAGCGGAAGTCATCATAGTTGGGTAAAATCCGAGAGCAGTGAATGGGAGAGTACCATAAATATATTTTTTGCATTCCCATTTGCTCAAATAGCAAAAGAAAAACTACACGATAGTGTTTTCACGACTTTCAATCAAAGGAAAAAAATTGAGCTAGACTAATATCGGCAGTCAGAAGAGAGAACAATGTCAGATTTACCGTCTCTCACATAGACGCGGCATTAGAAACACCCTTGCATAGAGTTAACTAGTTTTTTTGTAACTTGATGAAAAGGTGATATAATACAAAGTATAGTGTTATAAATGTACATACATATTTTTAAAAATCAAAATTTTAAAAAACTTTAAAGGATTTATGATGATGATGACCGTTATAACGCGTCATCACAGGCTTGTGAAAAGGGTCCATTGATACTGCTGACACAAACCAGTACAAACTGTTCTCTTAGTTATTGAAGTGCCTCACTGGACAAATACATTATAAAACTATAGGTTTTTGAATAACAATAAAGGTGTATATCTTGTATAAACAGCCCTGCGATAAGGATTGTCGAAAATGTGTACAATTAGCTTTTTTTGTTCTAATTTCCTATGTGATGTCATTTAAAAGCCTTTTCTGGATTGTAAAATAAGGTTTTGGTAACTGAAACGTAAACTTGCAATGACATGGCTTTCTCTGTCAATATTTATTTAGTTTTATAGTATTATTTATAGTGTTGTTTTATCATGTCTCTGTATTTTTCATGTTTGTGATATTCTAGAATGACTAAAGATCAGCACAGAATTCAACGATCTTGTGGTTGGACCTCAGCCTTTTTTTTAGTTGTATCCATCAGTGCTATGCAGACATGGGAATGACTATCACATTGTAGAGCTTGGACAAAGTTGTAAGTAAATGTATTTATTTAGTGCACATATTTACTGGAGTCTGTGACTGTTAATATTATAAGACATATTTTAACGCTTCCCTTTTGTTTTTATTTAAGCACACAGGTTCTCAAAAGGTATTTATCAAGGACATGACTGTTGGCATTATAGGTGTGGGTGACCAAATTGAACACCATCAATCTGCAGTGATGTGTTCCTGGTAATAGAAGAAATCTCGGTTATCAGCGGTTGTAACACGTAAGTTTTTGATATGGTACACAGTACTTACCGTATGTCATGATATGTTCACAATACTAAAAAAGACATAAATATAAAATGTATGTTTATTTGCAACAGTAATGCTAACAACAATAAAAAGACTACTAATACTACTAATACATATACCGTAACACCCGGAGCTGCTAATTTTTGATGTCATTTTATATTAGATTTAAAAAATTTATTTTAGTTTTTTTCCGTCCTCGGTGCATGTTCACAAGAGTACCACGACGCATGTGTGTGCATTCCTCTGCTTGTAAACAAGCCGCAGCGCATGCATGTTCTATGTCAGAAGGCCGGCTCCTGCGTCAGCAGCACCACACACATCGTGATACTCTTGTGAACACGTGGCCAAGACTAATAATATAAGTCAATATTTATTTACTAAAAAAAAATAAAATTTGGTATGTAAAATGTAACATTAAAGTGACAGTACTTTGAATATAGTCTTTGTAAAACTATAAAGCAAAACATTTGAGAATGTGCCAATAAAAAATTAAATGACTGATATTTTCAGCATCTAGCTGCAGTAGAATTTTGGCAGCTAGTCTCACACAAGAGTTCACACCATCCAAATGAACCAAACTCTAATATCAACCGAACCTGGTGCACACCAAAAATTCTAGTGTTGGAGCACCCTTATATTCTGGAAGTTAAAGTACTTGTTGCAGTTGGTCTAATACTCCCAGCCATGCTTCTGTAACCATTGACGGTGCCATCATTTTGGAAGAGCATATTGACCTCACCGATACCTGTGACATCCTGAAAGCATTTGTGCTTTGCAAGGTTCTTCCTTACATCATTAACATTGATAACCTAAAACACATGAAGCACACTTTCGCTGTTCACCAAAAACTTTTCATGAACATTGGTGGGAGCAGCTGTTCTTAGTGTGTTTACGGGCTATGCAACATGCTACTCTGCAAGAAATTGGCTATTTTTTTTTGTTTGTTTTTTTTATAAGAATCTTTGATCTTTGGGCTTTTTTGTTGGTTTTTGCACTTTGTTCAACACACATTTTAAAGGAAAAGGTAAAGGAAATGAAAGGACGTGACATGAGGCCAAGTATGGTGTGCTCTGCATTTAACCCATCCAAGTGCACACGCACGCGCACTCAGAATTTGTGCTCTGCATTTAACCCATCCAAGCGCACGCACATTACAAGTAATTAACATTACAAGTAAGATGAACTATTTTTGAAAAAGTAACCTGGCTGCCTTAAAAATAATAAGTTAATTCAACAAAATATTTAGTTTAGCCAATTTTTATTCAGTCTGCAAAACTTATAATTATAAATTTATTCAACAAAATGGTTAGTTTAAACAACTAAACATTTGTTGGTCTCACTAATTTTATGTTGTTTCAACTTGATTTAGGTTAGCACAACTTTCTTGTCCTGTTGGTCTTACTAATTTATGTATTTTCAACTTGCATTTAGGTTAGCACAACTTTCTCATCTTGCTGGGCTAACTAAAAACTTAAAAGTTGACTCTTTGAGCTTTGAGCTGAGCTTTTTTTTAGCTTCACCTTTGTTGCCCCAACTCTTAATTCTAGGTTTAAGGAACTCCAACATATGTATAAACAACATAAGTTTTTAAGATTATTTAACACAACATTTTAAGGTAGTCAGGTTACAAATTATTATAAGTTGAATCAACTTGTTTGTTTTTACAGTGTATTGTCACATCAATAGGTCCATAACTTTGTACAGCAAAAATGTAGTAATATTTTCATGGTGACAGACAGACAGTCACACCGGGTATGAGCCTGTAATGAAACATTCAATGCACCCTCAAGGACAGCTGAGATAAAGCACCTCCAATAGGGCAATCAGTGCAATGGCACATTCATCTTTTTAAAAGGTACAGTAAACATATATATATAAACCGTATAAACCATATAAACACTGGGTATATATAAGCCCCTGTGAAGCTTTCAACATACCCTCGGAGACAACAGTAACCAATGCAATGGCTTATTCAGTTTAATTCACATTCATCTGTATAACACATTTCACAAAACATTTTGTTTCAGAAAGCTTTATACAACATGCATGTTTTATCTGTTAAAAAACCAGAAGAGTCTTTATAGGAGTGGATATCAGAAAGAACAGTTGAAATCTAGTACAAATAATTGTATTTACAGAATCTAGTAAAAAATATAATGTTTACAAATACTATTTATGCATTAAGCAAACTTTGTGTGTATTTTAAAACAATGAAAATGCTAGCATTTTGTATCTAGAGTCCTCGTAGGGGTAGGCGTCATCTATTCACAGGTGGTGGGCCATATTAAGTCTACATAAGAGGCTAGATTAAAAAAATCATTTGACACGTTCAAAGGATGATATGTTCAATAATTAACGATAAATGTAATTACATTTCATGTTAACAGTCCGTTTTTACTCGTATCTCAGTGTTATTTACATTTAACAATACTTTATTGTTCGTATCTCAAAAAGAGACGGTCCCTAAGTCAAGCGTGAATAATAAGCTGAGAAAGGCGGAAGCGGCGTGTTTTTAAGGTGGAATGGATAGCGTCAAAGCTGCGCATAAGAAGTTGGATTCAGCCTTGTTTATTACTGTTCATTAAAACTGACATTTAACAAAAAGAGGCAGAGTTGTGCTTTATCGTCGATTGCTACTTTCCAGTGTTGTGCCCATTTTCGACCCCTGCCAAATTATTACCCCCTCTCGTTGAAATCACTACCTGATTGCCTGATCCTAACCCCACCCCTAATCCTAACCCCTCCACCTAACCCTAGACCCTAACCCTAACACCTAATCCAATACTACCAATACTAGCGGGGTAGTAATCTGTCAGAGGCCAGAATTCTGCATAACACAGGCATGCACCATGCCTATTATATTAAGTCTCTCATGCCTATTAAGTAGGGGTCCAGTTGGCAGTGAAAACGCAAGCTGGATCAGGGTGTTCGGTCCCAAATCATACCGTACTCTACTGAACAAATATGACTTCCTGGTTAACAACATCCTTCTTCTGCTGGGAAAATTTTATATATACATAAATCTAAGTAGCCTACTTGAAGGTGAAACCAACATTTTGCGCATTTTATGTTTCCTTCATTTTCTTTCTTATACAAGAGCCCTCAAAGTGGTGAAAAACAAAAATGCAATAAATCAATCTTTTGTCCTTTATAGAAGATTATGATTTACAGGAATACCCCTAGCCCCCTATATATATGTTTGTATTTCTTTCATGCACCTGTTCTGTATATTCTAATGCAAAAATGGTAACAATGGCTATTTGCTTAATTAAAACAAAACAAACAAACAAACAAACAAAAACAAAAAACAAAAAACAAAAAAACAAAACAAAAGGGGGACATTGGCACAGAGCATATTTCTCTGCAGAGGTTTGTGATGCTGAAGCAACAGAGGGCGCTCTCTCGTGCTCAAAACAGTTTTCTATTTCTTCATGACCTGGAAGAAAAACGGAGTGTTAGTTTTGCCTTGCTTGACACAACGGTGGACGTGGAATGCATACAGTATTACTCGTTGTCACAGCCATGGATCTGGCACTTCGAGAAAGCAGATATGTGTATTACGACTGAGAAATATATTACAAACCAATAAAGGAAGCTTTCGCTTGACCTAATCTGGCCAGAGAAGTAAATAAGTAACTTTTGATTGGCTAGAACGCTTTTCTGATCGTTTGCATTATTCTTGCCTTCAAATTACCTGCAAATGCTCGCCAAAGAGGAGCACGTCTAGTTTAGCTGTTGCCCTGTTCTCATATTCATCGGCTTTGATCGCACGTCCGCCTTTGTGATGGCTCCGATGGGCATCCGACTGTCTCCACTCGGCATAGCCGTCTTCTGCTTACTGGGAGTCGGTGTGATCTATCACTTGTACGCGGGAGTTTTATCCAGTAGGATAGCGTCGTTCAGACAGAAGAGGACTGTGGATCTGAGAGACCTGCTCGCGCTGTCTATGGAGGCTGCGGTGCAGGGCGGACGGGAGGTGAAGAGGATCAGGGAGGACAACACACTAGAGGAGAAGTCAAAAGGCAAAACAAAAGAAGGGGCCAGTGAAAAACTCACGCTGGGTGATCTGAACTCCCACCGCAAGATGTTCTACCTGATCAAGAACACCTACCCTTATATACAGGTGATCTGAGCTGGAGGATGGGATATGTTTTACCATGGTAACCATATTCCGTCCAAATTACTAGAGCGTCATTCCGTATCAACTCAACCAGAGGTCCCTGGCTCAAATTTTTGATTTTGCTAATATTTATTCTGAAGAAAGATAGACGTATATAGTGTATAGTGATGAAAGCCAAAATATTAAATGTCATGGATGAATATTTAGTAAATTTTGTAGAGGGAGGTCAAAACGGCAATTTTCACCTTGGATTCAGAGTGAAGTATGACTTATGAAAGATGGCAGAATCATTATCTTATTTTTACTCAGAGATTAATAGTTTTATCAGTTAAATCTGTTGACTTTAGCAATCTTTGTTGCATTATGTGCCAATGATGACCATTCCAAAATGGGGAAACAGCACTTTTCAAGTTTTTCTCCGAAGTTTGCATGCCTGTTACTTAAGAAATATTAAAGGTGTGATGTCTGATTTGAAAAGGGAGAAAAAAAAAGTTCTGCAAAACGCGGATTCGAACCCCAGTTGATTGCGTCAAAAAAGCAATTCAACACATACTTTATCATCTACACCACTGGAGCTGTTTTCAGACGATCGTCTTTTGTAAGGTGAAGTTAGTGTAAATAGCCTCTGCCAACAAGGTGGGCTATTTGCACTTGTAAATAGATACTCCCTTTTTTATTTGTGAACTAATGTACAGCTGTTCTTTTTAATAATCAACTTATTTTCATGTCATCGTCATAAAAGCCCTGTAAACATTGTCACAGGCACAGAGATACATCTTTTATTTCATCGAGCTGAATGCTCACAAAAAACTGACAGTCATGACATTTTCAAGTCATTTTATGTTTTATTTTGACATGACACAAAGCAGTGATATCTAAGCGGGGGAGTTATTTACTTTATAAGTTATCAATTTGTCTTTTTCCTTTGTCTTTTTGTCTGATTTTAAAATTTTTTGCTTTAAATCAAAGTATGTAATGTGATTCACCTTGTAGCTGGTTGGTTTGTATTCAAGCCTGTTTCTGCCACAAAAAAAAAAAAACTAGCACTGTACAGTGAAATGGTATATATAACACGGCTAGAATGCTGTTTGTTTTATAATTACATTTTTTGGTAGAAATTGAATTTACGGTATGAGTATTTACTGAGGGAGATCAGAATGACAATTTTCACCTGAGATTTGGAGCCAAATTACAGGAGGATACATGACTTTCTAATTTCTAAATGACTTTAGAAATATGGCCGCATAATTATATTATATTTACACAGAGATTGGTAGGTCTGGTAAAATCTGTTGTCTTTAGCAATCTTTGTTGCATTATATGCCAGTGGTGACCATTCAAAACTAGGAAAAATCATATGCTGCTATATTTCTCAAGTTGTTTTTACCCACCTGTAATTTAGCTCTGATTATCGAGTGAAAATTGTAATTTTGCCCCCCTATACAAAATAGTGGATTACTTAGTAAATATATATATCTGTGACATTCGATATGTTGGCTTTTATCGCTTTTTATGTTTGTCTTTCTACAATCAAGCAATCAATCAAATATTTGAGGCGGGGAAGTTTTCGAAATTTGGTTGATTTGACACAGAATGATCCAGTTACAATAAGTGATCATTTGTGATGATGATGTTCAGTCCAAGGCTGTCTCATTCTTCACAGGTGTGTAATCCGGAAGATGTGTGGTTTTAGTTTCTATTCCTTTTTGTGTTCTTAACCACTAAATTGAGGGGAAGTAACAGAAACCGGCAAGTAAATGTTCTTAAAGTGTTTTTTTTTTTTTTTTTGCTCTGTTTGCAGGTGAACTCAGAAGAACATGCCAATGCTGAGGGTGAGGCCACTGTGTGGACACGCATCATTCCTGAAGAAATTCTGGCAAAGATCTCAGGGGGGAAAGAGGTTCCTGCAGAAAGGATCACAGTGTGGATTGATCCACTGGATGCCACTCAGGAATACACAGGTCTGGTGCGACTCTTTTTTTCCTAATGCAAAACAGTTGTCTTTAAACTGCAGGTATTTCAGGAAAGAATCAGGAAGAAATATAATATCTTGAATCACATTATTAATGTAGATTATCTGTGTTTGATTTTTATTTTTTGGATTTGGATTTGTATTGTGTACATTGTGCTGTTGTAGGAGGAATGGTTTTATGTTTCTTCAGTGCACAGGAGTTGTACCAGGATGTAAATCCTGTTTTTGCTTTCAACAGAAAATCTCCAGAAGTATGTCACCACTATGGTGTGTGTGGCTTTGGACGGGGATCCTGTTATAGGTGTGATTCACAAACCCTTCACTGGGTACACAGGTGTGTTAATTTTTGGTTTACAGGCATATTTAAAACCAGATTAGCAGGTGGCTTTTGATCCAGGATCCAGGAGGCATTTTGGGAGTGCTGTGATGTTAAGAGGATTTGTGGTTTTCCCAGATCTTTTTTTGCATGTTTTTTTGTCAGTTACTGGCAACAAGAAATATATGATTCCTTGACAAGACATTATTTAACCTTTAACAATGTGTAATGATTAAGTGCATTAACAATATATTAACATAATACTTTAAAAAAGCCAATCACTATTATGATTTCTAGTGTTTTTAATGACAAGTATAATGATTCACATTATCTATAAGGGCAGTAATGACCATTATACCTATAGTTTTCTGTTCTGAACTTGTGTTTTTAATGAATTCACATTGTGGTGCTCAAACATGCGTTCTCATCCTCAGCATGGGGTTTTGTTGGAGAGGGATCTAATGTGGCACCTCGTGCTTCCTACAACACAAACTTTCCTAAGGTGATCGTTTCACGCTCACACTCAGGCAAGGTGAAGAGCTTCGTTCAGGTGGCTTTTGGCAACAATACGGAAATTATACCAGCAGGGGGTGCAGGTACTGCATTCTGTAAATCATCACCTTTTGAAAAAATGTTTCAAACAAAAAATGCACACTACCATTCAAATGTTTGGGGTCAGTACAATTTTATTTGAACTAAAGTGACAGTAAAGTAGGCATGTGATGATATAAAATTTTCACGTTGCGATAATTGCAAAAGCTTTTATCACGGTATGTGGTATTATCACAATATTAAAATACGTTGCAAAAGATTTTTGTCATAATACAGTATAACAGGTTTAATAAGTTTTCTTGTAACTAAAAGAACTGAACATTTAAAATACAATAAAACAATACACAAAAAATGTATAAAGGAAACAAATGTTTCAAATAGACTAAAACAAGTTCAATTAAAGAAATAATGTTTATTTGGCTCAACAAAACATTATTTCTTTAATTGAACTTTATTTAGTCTTGTATGGATCTGAACTAATTGTGTGGAAAGGTATTTACTTAATTTAATTTCACTGGACAAGCTATTTTTTATATTTAGCAAAAACATGTTGGCAAAACTTTGTCTGATCTTCAAACCTCTTCTAAATTTCAATAAGAACTCTAACTCTAATTTTCTTTCATTAAAAACACTTAAAATAATTTTTGTCAACATGTTTCTTAATGTGACCCCATGCAAAGCATGCTGGGAACTACACATCCACTTTTCAGTTAGTTGTATCAACAATAATGATTTATGTTGTCCCAACACAGAATTATTAAGCTCAATTAATTTTCACAAATTTAAGTGGATTGAACATAATGGAAATAAGTTAGGTAAGAAAATTTCAAGAGTTTAGTTGTTTCTGCTTATTTTAACAAAGTAATTTGCAATTTGCATTGCCTTCTTTCTGATCCCAACCTTAAGAAAGAGTGGACGAACTTCATTTTAAATGAAATTACAGACCGCGTCAAGAACTTGGTGGTACATTCTACCAGAAACAAACATTTCCACTTAAAAAATCCTGGGGGAAAAATATATTTTTCCTGCATCTGAATGTTGAGTCATATGGAGGACATGTTAAACTATTAGAAACACATATCATGCCATCTCAGCATGTTTTTATTTTTGAATAAAATACGCATTTCACCCCTAAAATGTCAGGCCCTGTCACAGACAAATTTGTATATGTTAGAATGGTTTGCTAATGAATGTCTTTGATACAAATAGCATTTTCTTATTGGTCACATGTCCCTGATTGTATTTAACATGGATTTGTAATTCCTATAAGAAATATAAGCAACTTTGTGTTGCTAATATTTTGCCCGCCAGACAACTTATATTGTTGTAAAAAAATTACCTTGACATAGGACATTTTTACAAAAACACAGTAGTGGACATATACCCCCACTATTATCTACACAGTTAAAGAGATTAATTCATCAAAATTTCCTCAAATAGTACATCATAATTTCCTGTGTGACAGGACTGACCGTGGTGTGATGGGACTGACGTTGCTGTGACAGGGCCTGACTTTATGGATTTCATTGATGCAGAAAAACCTGTGTTGTGTTCTTTACGTTTTGATAAGCATTCCTATTTTAAATTATTATTTTAATGTTAATGTAATATTAGACTACGGTAAAGTTCAGCCAAGGGCATATGATAAGGACCTAATGCATTAGAATATAACTGACAACTGATATAGTTTAAACATCTTTTTAATTCAATAAACTAATTTCATTTTATTTCAATATAAAAACATATTTCATTTAAATGTAATCAACAGACATTTAACTGACTAGCACAATGTAAAGTCACTGTGGTACCACATCGTATTACGACTCGGTAATAACAGGGTAATACAATGTTAATATCTACATTATTACTTAGGAAATTACATTGTAATAACGGAAATTGCATATGATTTCCTAGGTAATAATGCAGATTTTACCACGCAGTGCTCAATGCTAAGGATTTTTCTACTGGTTCAAATTTTTTACTTTTTGTTTTTACTCAAAATTTTCACTGGCCCTGCCACAAAAAAAAAGAATAAAATAAAACAACAACAACAACAAAAAAACAGTAGTCGTTGTTATCATTTTTGACCATGTTATCTTTTATTTTAATAAATAAGCTTATATCAAAATAACATTAAAATTGTACATACCAACTAAATTGTACAATTCTCGATTCCAATTTAAATATCACAGCAAATCCTACTAGCCTAACAAATATAGAGTTCAAACATTAGTTGTTTATTCAAAAATTATTTTATTATTATTATTTTGTTATAAATGAAACAATGCCTAAATGAACGCAAATTCAGTCTCTGCTAGCAGGTGGCGCTTATGGAATAATGATACAGCGTATCCATGGTTACCGCTGTAAACGAAGCAGCGTCATGCTTATGAACACAACTTTAAATGCATTATACAGAGGCAAATGAAAAGAAAACGCCATGTAAACATTTCTTAAAACAGTCAGTTCCCCTCAGAGATACATTAATATCAACCCTGTTTCAATATTGTGAACTGTAATCTCACTCTGCCTACTACAGTATTTTTTCCTTTTTGCGTTCGTCTTCAGCGTCTTCAAAGAGTTCGTAATATTTCTACACACATGACAATTTGAAAAAATATTGCATGCAGTTTGTGTCCAAGCCCGGAACAGAGATGGGTTGAAATATGTCCAGTTGATCGGTGCATCTGTACTCCACTGTATAAATTTAAATATAGATTAATTATTCTAACAGGTACAAAGTTACTCAGGTATTTTGACATACTGTTGTAGGTTATCTGTCCCTCAGAGACAAGTCTTTCTGTGATCGTTTGAAATTTTAAATAAACGAGACTTAAAAACACGTGCAAATATTAAACTTTCGTGACGACGCAGCAGTGGTCCGATCGGGCCAGTGACAGATTTGTCAACTGTCCCGAGCGTCTTTCACACTGGCCCTGGGCCATCGGGCACTCCTTATTGTTGAGCCCTGCCATGATATCATCTTGTTGTGATATGAAGTGGTACTGTGATGGTAGCCATTTCTAACCTTGAAGGCCCTGGCCCCGGCCCTGGAACTGTGGCCTTTCCCTTGAGCATAATTTTTTTTCTGATGTTCTCTCCATAATTTGTCTTTGTGACTTGTGAATACTTTTCCTCTTTCCTTTTTTCTGCTTCCATCTCTGCCTTTCTTTCTGAAGATGTTTCTCCTTTCTCTCAGGGCCTGCATTTAGCTGTGCCCGACATTGCCTTTGTCTCTCAGCTGCACTAAATGGAGTCATCTAAGTGTCTGAATCAGCCTGTCTGAAATGGAATAATTACAGTCATCATTACTCAAAGTTAATATAAATGACAATTATATCTATATATGTATTGAAATATCATTATTTATACAAAGTGCAACCCCAAAAGCAGTGCTACATAGGCCTAAGTAAAAGAAAAAAATTGATGGATGAATATAAAAAGCTTTGAATTTACAGTGTAATGTCTATTTATTCAAATAATGTTTTACTATGGCAAACTCTAAAAAAACATATTGTATGCAATAAAGGTCATAAAAAATAACAATGCCATTCATTTGTAAGGCCATATCACAGGACTGATGTGACAGGGCCTGACGGTTGGCCATTTTAAAACTGCCATTACTCTGCCTGGTAGCATGCTAGCAGAAAACCGTTAACATGCAATCAAGGAAATTCTGTAACATTTTTTGACATGTTTTAGATTTTAGACATTTTCATTATTTTCTGGGATGTTTTACCGTGACAGGGCCTGACACTTTAGCTCGTCCTTCTCAAAATAAACAAAAAAAACAAGATTAAAATCATACAATTTAATGACAGAACTCACACTTGATCAGTGTTGGCTTCACCTCAGTCAAATGATGTCACTTCCTCTGAGTCATACCCTTAAAGGCATGTTGCACACATTTTATGTTGAGTTTTATGTAAATGTGACAGGACTGACCAAAAACATGGGGACAGTTGTAAAATAGTATTTATTTGTGGAATTTATGTATAATTTAATGTTCTTAATTGATGTGAATGATAACAACTTAAACTTGTTATTGATGGAACAAAACTATGAAAGCTGTAAGTCCAATTTAACTGAGGACAAGGGCAAGGACAGGATTTGTAATTTTCAAAAGTGTTTTTAATAAAGGAAAAAAAAAAAAACTGAGAACCTAATGAATGATGTATTCCTTAACAACTCACAGAAATCAACCATTAGTCAATTTTAGACATTTTTTGAACTGAATTAACTTTTTATTCCCTGTAACAAGTCAAGGACAGATAATGTACGTTTCTGGTAGAATGTCCCTGGACCTTTGTTCACTTCATGTTACCGCGGATTTGTTTATAAACAAGGCACAATTCGAAGCAGGTTTTTAGAAAGATTGAAACTAAAAGACGATGCTGTCCGATTATATTTTGCGATTGCAATTTCTCATGTGGACTGCAGCAGGAGAAATACCAATGTAACCTTTGTGCTTTTTTCCCCCCAAAGGATATAAGGTACTAGCTCTTTTAGACCCCAGTGATGAGGAACAAGAGACGGCCGATGTTTACATCCATGTGACGTACATCAAAAAATGGGATATCTGTGCAGGTGATGCCATCTTGAAGTCTCTTGGTGGCCAACTGACAACTCTCAGAGGAGAGCAGATTGATTACTCTGGGACAGAGGGAAACAACGGCGGCCTGCTGGCAAGCATTAAAACTGACCACAAGGCATTGGTGAAAAGACTTCCACCCTGGGAAGAGAACAAACAATAATAAATCACCACTCGGTCCTGTCCCTAACACTCTTGTCTTCTTCTGTACCACACAGTTGTGAAGAAATATGAGGAAATGAAGATAAGTTTAAAGATGACACAAGACGACTGATCCAGCATATAATAATAATACCTGAATAAGCCTGAAAACTGTTACAGGTTATAAACAAAGGAAGTGTGCCTTTGGCTTTGTACGGTTGTACGGTTACACATTTAAAGAATGTTTGTGTAAATTAAGTAAAAGTGCGGCGTCAAATCATGAGGTCACCTTTATTTTAATAATGAATCTCTGAGGTGAACCAGATGCTTTATTTCATTTTGTGTTTGTTTTTTTGAGAGTGTTGTTTCCAAAATAGCTAGTATAACCAGGTTTAAATGGTTTTGGATGAAAATGTAACTGTGAATCCAGAGATAACTTGAATGACATCCTTGTGCACAGCACTACTTCTCATAATTGACAACACTGTTCCCCTTGGTGGCGTGTTTTCAGTTCTGTGTGTCAGATCTCAATTTGGCTTATACACTGATACCTGAATTGCTGTGTGATTAGACTACATAGGTTTAAGCAGCACATGTAAATAAAAATATATAATACAGCATGTTAAGATTGAACTCTTATTTTGTTTCTATGGAAAGTTGGATTGGGTTTAATGGAGTAGAGTAGATACGCTGCAGACGTCACTGGGTGATTCATTTAGATCTGTCATAGGGCTTTTGTGATTGCCAATTTACAAAAATGTATTTTTGTTTGAGTATTCACACCCTTGCCATGATTTTTGGTTGAGTCCCTATGGATAGTCATGGTACTGTTTCTCTTCTGACAAAAACCTTGTGTGCATGGAGAAAAAAAAAAGATTTTATGCATGTGCCCTTTTACAGATCTTGTCTGAGTTTTGAGGCATGTTATTTGGGTTCTCATTGATTGACATCTTCATTCTGCCTTTAATAAAATATTTATATATATGGGGTTTATGAAGAGTTAACCTTCAGCTTTTTTGTGGTGTAATAGTATACACAGCTGTGAGCAGGGTTATTAAATCTGAAACCTTATAAAACTTTATTTAAAAATAAATAAAATATTAACTGAAATTAAATTCAATTAAATATTAGTACATAAAGTACTAGTATAAAAAACTTTTACACTTTTTTTTTGTTATATTTAAATGTATTTTATTTTAATGTGCTTTTAATGCATTTAAATTCTCTAAACATCTGTAAGAAGGTTATAAAATGGTTCTTATCAGCACATTTTAAAGATGTTTATAAATGTGAGCCAACAAGAACATCAGTTTTCCCACAGGTGGCAGTATAGTTTTATCTTTGATATGCAGTAAAGCAAGTACTTGTATTTTATGTTCATATAAAATTTATAATATGCTAAACAAAAAAAGCATGTTTTTATGATCATGGAGCCATAATTCATTTCTTGACCAGCATAAACTGTTATACAGATGAATATTTAAACATAAATCAGAATGTGCAGATGAGAGAGCAGTGAGTGAAACTCAGCCACTTAATCCTTGTTTTTTTTGTTTCCATACCATCACAAATTAATTTGCCAGCACTTCATAGCTAGCTATGCCACACTGTCTTTCTACAGTGTGTTTTTATTTCTGCAGATGTAGTCAATTATCAAAGAATGCCATTCTAACCCTCTAACCCTCACAGATTCTAAACTCCAGTGTCACTGATGCAACAATGTGGAAATAGAGAAAAACCATGCCAATCTCTTGAGATGGCTTTAATAAAAGAAAGAACAAAACCATGTTTACAGTAGATCAATCTGTGGGACAGATTATTATGTTTGAAGTAAAAGTTACACATAATTACAAAAAGTAGAACTGTTGTTTGATGATGTGATGTGTATACTTCCTTATCAAAAACATGACTGGCTGCTGATTATTGCCATGATCAGCATATGTATGGATTGTTGCATTATTCATTGTTACTATCTATTACCATCTCACTGGTCATATTGATGTGTTGCTAAAAGGCTTGCTGCCATTTCTTTGATGTGCTAAAGAAAATTGCACTTAATGGTGTTTTTATTCACAATGTCTGGTCTGGCTCCATGTTATTGGTAACATGCTGATTTATGTGACAGTTTACACACCTTGTGTTTCTATAAATTTTGTCACAGTTGTTTTGAATTAAAACATTAGAAAGGAAAATCTGAAATAAGTACACTGCACACGTAACTTTTGTAAGACATGTTTTGTGTAAGAAAGGCCGTATGCGAGGGAGTGACAATGGCCATGAAAATGGTGATTCACACCTGAGAGGTAAAGGGCCCCATAATGTGCCATCAGTAATTTGTCTGTGAAGCAGGTAAGAAGGAATATGAGGAGAGTAAAATAATGTGTGTTTTGATTATTTGTATTTCATTTACAACACAGTATTATCAAAATAATGGAGCTTATTTTTTATCACATTCATGTAGAGCAGTGGTTCTCAACCTTTCTTGGGCCAGCGCCCCCTAGCCATTGCACAGGTCCCTCAACGCCCCCCATAAAATACAAGAGTCTAATTGTCCTCACTGAATATTATAGTTGATTATTATTATTTTGTGTTTATAATGAGGACTGTTATTATATTTACAGTAATTCAAATGTATGGGGTCATTGCAATTTTTGAGAAATTACTTTAATTGAAAGATGCATTGAATCACTAAAAAACAGTACTTTTTACAGTAAATTATTTAAAAATAAGTGTGATAACATTAATTTACAGAGTGTTTAAGCATGTTGGTGATTTGTTCTTTAATTCCCGGAACTCTTGAACACCCTTTTTACTGCTGTGATATGTTTGGATGTTTTCAATTAGCTTTCAGTGAAATATTATAATATTTATCCCTTAGTTTTAGAAAATACCCTATTTTTAATTGACAAAAGTACAAAGAAAAGATTTCCAAAGTTTTCACTGACCAACTTGTATTTATTCAAATGTATTTTGTAAATATAAACAAATTTTAATTTTGAAGTCTGCAACACACTTCAAAAAAGCTGCAACAGAGGAAAAATAAAAGTGAAAAGGTTATAGAATAACCAAATAATCTGCTCTGAAACAGTTCACAGCAAGAAGGTGAAATGGTAATGTAGTGGAACCCAACGGACAATAGAGGGCACTCAAGTTCAGCATAAGAGATATAGTAAAACAATAGGAAGAAGATAAGGAGAATAAAAGGATTGTTCGGTAACTGAGCTGTGTGCGTGTTTCCTGATGTTCCCCCTACTAATATTAAGGATATAACCATCTGTTACAGGTAATAGGTGAGGGTATGTTTGGGTATAAAAGGAGCTTCTCAGTCTTTGCAAGCAAACCTGGATCATGGCTCAAAATGTGTTTATATTAACAAAATAAAATTAAGTTGGCCAATGAAAACATTGTTTTTTTTCCCCTTGTACTTCAGTCAATTAAATAAATATTAAAGAGAACAAACAACATATTCTTGAATTTATGGCATTTCACAAAATGTCCCAACTTTTACAATTTTACAATTGGGGTTGTAGAAAGATGGGAAACATTATATGGTCATTATTTTCAAAATAGTTGAGAAATGTAGTCCGGGGTGTGGTGCGAGAGTCTGTGTAATGTGAAAGGCAGGCGACCTCTGGTGGCGAGCGGACAGAAGAGCACAGGCCAGATTCGTGACAGTCCAGGCAAGAACAAAGAATTTAAGCGTTGCTGGTTCTGCTTGGACGATCTTTATTAATTTGATTTCTTTAGTTATGTGATTTATGGTTCTTGATTAGATTTATTTTTCTTTAAAGTTAGTTTAAAATGTTATTGTTTGATTTTTTTTTATTCGTTTAGTGTTAGGTGTTTAATGTAATGTATATTTGTTTTCCCCTTTTTGTGTTGTAATGGGCCCATCTTTCCCTTAATAAGTTGTTTGCTTTGTGCATTTGATTAGTCAGTTGTCCTATGTCAGCTTGCTGTTTGTTTTTTTTTTTTTGTTGTTGTTCCTTTTGTGTTTTTCTTTCTGTTTTGTTGCAACAAGTTTGAGTGTGAGTTTTGTGCTATGATATTGTAATATTTACCATTACATAATCAGAGGAGTATAGAAAAGTTTATGAAAGTGTCACTCCACAATACAATAGCAAAATATATATGTATAGTATTTTTATGTTACATTAATCAGTGTCTTTTTAATACTGTGTGGTTTATATACATGTTGCTGCTGATTGGGCTGACATTTTTGACACACCCACCAAATAAGAGAAAAGGTATCTCAAACCCCGTTGCACACCGTTGCACACTGTTTCCAGCAAACAGGTCTTTCAACCCGTAAACCATAGCAAAACGTTGCGCACCGGTTTGAGCTGGAACTTGCCCCAGCTGTTGCTGTTGGACAAGATGGCGGCACATAATATCCATGTTGTAATTGGTCAGATCGCCTTTCAATCAAGTTCCCTGCAAACGGTCAACTGGGTCTCGGGCTTTGAGGCGGGGCCTCCATAATGGTAACATTCCCTATACGCCAGTCCACCAATCAAGATGGGCAGCAAAATACTAACCTTTTTGTTCATTGGATATAGTTGAATTGTTACTCATCTGCAATTAAACAAATTAATATTACCGTTCAAAGCAGGTCCCACCTATTGTTTGCCATAATGAACACATCCTTCAGGTGCAAAAGGCTAAATAGGCGCGCAAAGAAGTACAGCAGCTGATGCAGGTGTTTGAGTTGTTATCATTTATTTTGGAATGATTGCAATGTATTCTATATATGAACTTGTTCTGTCGACCAGCTTCATTTCTTTACAGATCATTTACTGGTTTATTATGAGTTTAAAAGAGTGTAAGCGCTGTTGATGCGCCCAAACGTGCCGCTGAATTTGTGTGTGGAGTGAATGACATTGCGTCGGGAGCTAACTAGCAAAATAACTACTTTCTAAATTGTGCTAAAGATTTATTGCTGCTCTAACATAACACTTACTTTCAGTTTCAATTAACTAGAAGCGTCTCTTTGACTTACACTTGATTTGTGTAGGCCAGGGGTCACCAAACTTGTTCCTGGAGGGCCGGTGTCCTGCGGAGTTTATCTCCAACTTTGCTCAACACACCTGCCTGGAAGTTTCAAGTATACTTAGTAAGACCTTGATTAGCTGGTTCAGGTGTGTTTGATTAGGGTTGGAGCTAAACTCTGCAGGGACACTGGCCCTCCAGGACTGGGTCTGGTGACCCCTGAGGTACGCTATATAGTGCATATTTAAGATAGCAACACAGTACATAATATCATTTAATAATATTAATAGCCTACTATGACAATATCTGTAGTTAATATTTGTTAAATGGGAGGGGGAAATCTAGGAAAAATAAATAAATAAATAAATAAGATAAAAGACCTGATGTTAATTTACTGAAGTTTTGTTCAGGAAATGTGAATAAATTCCTGAAAAAATTACTGCTAAATAATAATAAATAATAATAATAATAATAACTAGAAACTAAAGTTCGAAAACAAACTTTAAATGTTAGCTTGGAGAGCCAACCCGGGCAGCCTTGGGGCAAAAGAGCCAGAGCACTTGTGTGTCCGGCGTTCTCAAGCTGCCCCGCTGCGAAAATGCGCCCTTGCCATTTCATTTTCTAATAAAAAAGCAGACTAGGCTATGACAACAGGTTCAACAGAGTTGGTTAGCTGGGTGTGAAATAATTATTTTTATTGTTTTTATATGCTTGTAATTGTTTTCCCTGTGTGCTATTTCAAAGTTCTGTCATCTAAATGAAACACTGTAAAAAATAGTGTTTGAATTGAGATCTTGAAGGATAAGTTATCCTGTGGCCCCCTCTGGTGGACAACATTACCATTATTGCCTTCATCTCTGAATCATAGGTTCACTTGAGACATAAACGACTGTTTTCGATTATATTCGTTAAGCTATGATGTATTTTGAAATGATCTTGTCTGTGTTTGTCCGAGAGAAGTCTTTCTTATTGAGAGAAGAGGATGAATGCGTTCCGGGGCGCGATCGTCCAAGGCGCAACGCGTTGATGTGCATTTACATATAGAAAATCTAAAAAAACAGCAATTTTCCCCTTTTGAATATGTTCTTCTACTATTATTGTGTTGTATCGCTGGAGTTGTTTTATTTAAAAGCCTATAAAGCAGCTGCAAATGATGTAGATTAGTCAGCGAGGACTGAGAACAGCGAGCTCCAGCGCGTTGCTCTGCAAGTTCAACGAAAAACATCACAGGCATTTATAAGTGCTCATTTTTACTTTTTTAATATGTTCTTCTATTATTATTGTGTTCTATCGCTGGAGTGTTTTCATTTAAAAGCCTTTAAAACAGCTGTAAATGATGTAGATTAGTCAGCGAGGACTGAGAATAGCGAGCTGCAGCGCGTTGCTCTGCAAGTTCAACGAAAAATATCACAGGCATTTATAAGTGCTCATTTTAACCTTTTTAATATGTTCTTCTATTATTATTGTGTTATATCGCTGGAGTGTTTTCATATAAAAGCCTTTAAAACAGCTGTAAATGATGCAGATTAGTGAGCACGATGTAAAACAGCAGCCGCAGCGCGTTGCTCTTCAAGTTCAACAAAAAATTATCACAGGCATTTATGTGTGCTCATTTGAACCTTTTCATTATGTTCTTCTATTATTATTGTGTTGTATCGCTGGAGTGTTTTTATTTAAAAGCCTTTAAAAGCTACAAATTATGTAGTTTTGTGAGAACGCACGGACGGAGGGCAGCCGCGGGGCGTTGCTGTGCATTTACACACAGAATACGTCAAAAGCATTAATTTTACCTCTTTAATATGTTCTTCTACTATTATTGTGTTGTTTCGCTGGAGTAGTTTTATTTACAAGACTTTAAGATGTGCAAATAAAGCCGTTTAATGAGGACGCTGCAGAGAGCTCGCAAGCTCCGTAACCCGAAGTGACGGTTCCAGTTTTATATAAAACAGCTCACAAACACCTGAATTTATGTCTTGATGTTTTCTAATGGGTGGATTGCATACAATCGCTGGAATATTTTTTTTAAACGCTTTAAAAGACGTACAAATCATATATTTTTGGTGAGCGTGTGCGGATAGCACTGGCTGATCGAAGCGGTCACAGATCTATGATGTTTTACACTGTTCTCTGGTCAGACAGTCATCATTCATGAGCCATGGACCTGATAATAATCAGATATGTTGGTGTAGTTTGTAATTATGAATTAAAATCATGTATTTATGTGTATTTTTAACCGACTGCAAAGTGAAACTAAGCTATGCCACTCCTCCGTCTAGGGAGTGGAATTGCTCCTCTAGAGGGGGCATTTTTTCTCAGTCAATGTAAGTCTATGGGAAATATTTAATTTTTTTTACAAATTATTTATGGGAAAACTGTATGTCTGATCAGTCTAAAAAAGATACAGCAACAAAGCTAAAATTAGAGCCCAGGTTTCTGCCAAGTTTGGTGTTTGTGGCATTAAAGCCCTGGGACTAGTTAGAGATGAAGTCGGAATTTTTTTCTCAGACAATGGGAGTCTATGAGAAATATTCAACACTTAAAAATTATTTTTGGGAAAACTGTAAGGCTGATCAGTCTAAAAAGATATAGCACACCACACAAAATTAGGGCCCAGGTCTCTGGCAAGTTTGGGCCTTGTGGCATTAAAGCCCTAGGAGGAGTAGCGTTTGGAAAATTTTAGTCTAAGAATAATAATAATAACTAGATAAAAAAAGTTCGTCAAGACAAACTTTAAGTTGGCTTGAGAAAGCCGGACCAGAAAGTTTGAAAAAGTTTGAAAAGTTTGAAAAGTTAAGAAGTTTGAAAAGTTTAAATAGTTTAAGAAGTTTTAAGTTTGGATGGTTTTCAGTCTGAAATTTATATTTAGAACTTTTAAAGTTTGAATGTAGTCTGTCAGATAGATAGATAGATAATTAGTAAGTTGCTAGCATGTTTCTAGCATGATTAGCAAAGTTGCTAGCATGTTTCTAGCATAATTAGCAAAGTTGCTAGCATGTTTCTAGCATGACTAGCATGTCGCTAGCATGTTTCTAGCATGACTAGCATGTCGCTAGCATGTTTTTAGCATGATTAGCATGTAGCTATGTTTCTAG
>VONZ01003207.1:0-26543 GCA_012976165.1 Labeo catla
AGGCCTGATTAATGCTGCGTGTTGTTGGTTATTAACTCGTTAAGTATTTTCTGTTGTTCCGTAAACGTCTATATAGTGGTTTTTCGCTGATTCATGAGGTAATAATAGACAGAGATCTGAAACTACACGCTGAATATTACGTCTGACAGGCTAGTGCTGGCTAATCACGTCACATTTTCACACCGAGTCCGTATGATGTCGATATTAACTGGGCTTAACGTTATCCCTTTCGTCTCGGTCGCGGGTCCTGACAGCTGCCGTTTCTGGTGTAAATGAAATCTGTTGATTTTTGGCCACAGAAAATGTTGTTGAGAGACAGTTTAGATGCAGCGTCAGCTAGTCTTTTAGGGGCCGTTCACATATCGCATCTTTTGCGCGCTCAAGTTTGTTATTTCAAATTAGACGTCGCAGGCGCGCTCATAACGGAAGCGACTCGCACGCGGTGCGACGAGCTCGATTTTTCCAGGCGCATCGGTTTAAAGAAGGTGTGTTTGCCTTGAACTACGGCTACAGACGGTGATCAGAACGGAGGCGTCAAGTCGGACACTTTCTGTTCTCGTTGGTGACGCTCTCGCGGTGTTTGCATGCTCTATCACAGATGAAGTGAATTAAATGCAATATTCATCAAATACACAGACTTTTCAAAAGCGTTTTCATGAGCAACAGAAACACGTTTCATATACTGCTTAATACAGCGCCATCTGAACAAGAATAATGTTCAACATAAGCATAATATTATTTAAATACTAATAAACTGGGGTTATGTATGCTTTTATCACTGTTTTATGATAAATGTGACTCAACACTGCAACTACAGTAAAAAAGCTTTTATTGTTCTAAACACAGATTTGTGAGCATTATTGGACTTGATGTTAGAATAAACACACGTGATCGTTGTCATGCGGTGAATTTGGACAATTGTGAAACAGCTGTGGAGGAGAATGCGGCGCGCCTAGCGTTTTTCACGCGTTTTTAGGCGCGACATGTGAACTGCCCCTTACGTACTATAATTTATAATCGCCATTTAATTAGAATACTATATAATGGTAATTTTTCATAGTTTTGAGTCAGCAGGTTGGAGTGAGAACTTTAAGCTTGAATCGTGGAAGATTTGTGCTAACAATTTATTTATTTGAATAATGAATGCTTCAGGGAGGAGAGAGGGTGTCAAGAGTTTAAAGCTTAAATCTGATCTTCTCATGCGCACTGAATGTAAAGAAAGAGCCCACTGAGCAAAAGTACGTCCAAACGACGTCATTTCAACGTCTTTGTCGGACGTTGAAATGACGTCCCCTGAAGAGCCAGAATGAAAGTTTTTACAACGTCTTTTCATGACGTCTTCTGGACGTCCAATAGTGACGTTCACAGGGCGTCTCTAGAAGGTTAAAATTTAGTTCAGATCTGGTCATTATGGACGTATTTTCAACGTCTTAGAAGGTCAACTGCAGTCTCATTTAGATGTCATTTATACTGTTTCTGGACATAATATATACACTCTTAGGCTGCATTCAAGTAAAAATCATGTTTATTTTATTATATTTTTTTTATTTGTACTTGTAAATAAACTTACAGACACAGTGTACAAAAACCATGAAAACATTTAAATTTTAACTTAAAATAAATATTAATTGTAATGAATGAGTAAAAGTACGTCCAAACGACGTCATTTCAACGTCTTTGTCGGACGTTGAAATGCCGTCCCCTGAAGAGCCAGAATGAAAGTTTTTACAACGTCTTTTTATGACGTCTTCTGGACGTCCAATATTGACATTCACAGGACACCTCTAGGAGGTTAAAATTTAGTTTAGATCTGGTCACTGTGGACGTATTTTCAGTGGATAACAACTGTAACAAATAACATACAAAACATACATTATGTTCACCTGTTGGAGCTGAACTGAGGGGGAAAAAAACGTCTAATTCTGACACAAGAGAAGTTTAAAACCTTCTGTACATACTAAAAAAATAGTTTAGCAGTTTCAGTATCATATTAAATAAGTTTGTGATAGGCTTAATTTAAAATAAATATTGCTTGTAATGAATGGCTCGTTTTGTCGATGCCCATGTTAATGAATCAGAGGGTAAATGTGAATGCAGAAAGAACAACACAAACAATCTTTTCAACCACATTATAATCATTATTGCTGTGTAAGACATTTAAGTAACAGAAGTACTGGGATTAAAGTTTATAGTTAGGGTATAAACACTTATTTTCTACAGTAGCGATCAAAACGAAACTATCTTGTATGTATAGTAACGCTTAACCTCTTCCGCCAGGAGGTGGCGACAATTGCCCATTTAAAAAAAGTATGTCATTGAATCATTCATTCAGGAAATTTTAATAGTCAAACAAGTCTTAATGAAGTGAGACACTGACTCCCTTCATTAAATGTTTTTATTATTATTATTATTATTTTGTTTAAATGAATATGTTTTTAAAAGTCTTAAGCAGTGAATAGTTTGTCAGAACCACTAGTAAATTGTTATTTTGTTTAGTTTTCCAATCTTTTTTCTCCAGAATCGTGTTCTCCAATTTATTAAAAACAAGTGGGATTTGCAATTTATCCAGAATCGTGAAGCTCTTGTTTAAATGTTGTTTATTACTGCATATTATTCCATTAAAATGGAAGTTTAATTTCATAAAGTTCAAAATACACCTAAATGTTTTTTGCATTTTGTCTTTTTCAGTTGAATAATAGACTATTTTCCCTATATTTTAATCATTGAGGATTTCTTAAGAAAAGTTTAAAATTCTCGTCTCGTTCTCGTGAACCCAGTCTCATGTCGTCTCGTGGGATAAGTGTCTCATCACACCCCTAATATATATATATATATACATATATATATATATATATATATATATATATATCTGTTCTGAATGGCAATTAATTTAAATTATTTGGAAAAGTGTTTGTTAAGTTTATTAACATTTGTTTTATTTATCAGTATTTACCTTATTTCTGAAAGTAACAGCAAAATGTGCCTTATACACCAATGCAACTTATGCATGTTTTTTTCCTGACCTGGTGTAACTGTCTGGAAAATATGGTAAATTAGGCCTATATTGTGCTGTATTATTACACAGTTCATATAAAATAGGGACAATTTGCACCAATAAAACAATTATATTATGTTCATTATACTCCTATCCACATTAACTTTAGCCTTAAACACTGTTATATTTATGAGGGGGTCCTTGGAAAATCTTCTTCCCTGCAAGAGGTCCCTGGCTCCAAAAACCCATGTGCTAGTGGACAGGCCTCCATATACAGCAGAGAGTCTGGTGTGGGAGGTGGAACTTCTGTCCAGGTTATCAAAACATCTCATCTCGTCTTCATGAACTGCCCTGAAAACAACATTGAAATATTAACGATTATTATTATTATAACTACAAATATAGCTTCACAATGCTCATTATGACCTCTTTGGTAAACATATGATCAGAAAAAACTGCCAGACTGATATTTAGTCTTTAGTGAATTTACTGAAAGTCTATTTTACTACAAGAACACACACTTAACACAAGATAAAGTTTTGAAAATCTTACATTATTGTGAAGTTACGTGTTTTAGTGACTAATTTAGACAATTAAAAGGGAGCAACATAAATTTACCTCAGACTGTAACTTCACTGACCACTTTACTCGCAAATTAACCAACAGGGAGATATAAAAATTACAAAAAGTTGAATTTGAAATCGTCATAACACAGAACAAAATACATCTAAAGTGAAATTTAACATTAGATTGACAAAACGACGAATAAAGGTACATTTATATCGCTTACCTTCGGCTTAGCACCCGTCCGTGTCTCAGATGACCGTTAGAGACCGTTACTGTTTAAATTTCCAAATAGCAGCGTTGCGGTGTGAAGGCTGTTCGTTGGTCAAGTTGGGTCCCATCCTCTGTACGTTTTATAAAGTGTCCTTAACGTAAAATTAAATAAATTACACGACGGATCTATCGTGGTGGTTATATCTTCAGTCTTTGGTAATACACAATATCAATATCTTCCGTCTTCGCGGCTGCTTGCGCCATCACGTTTACGTCACTACGTTAATGCCCCTCACGCAAGCGCACGTTTAAATATAGATCTATTTATTAAATTAAATTTAAATGTATTTATTAAATATATTATTATTATTAAAATATATAATAAACAATAATATTGTGTTAATATTCTGTATTATTATTCAATATTTAAATATATTTATCTATTATATTTAAATCTCTTTACATCTATTTAACTTAAACTTTAACTTAACTTAATTACACACACATAGATGTAAGCGGCTGTTTCTGTCAATGTCCTAGTGAAAAATACTACACATAAAAAAAAAAAATAATAATAATATTAATAATATTAATAAAATAATTAAATGGCCGCATTATGTTACTGACATGATGTTTTTATACAAATATTACACTGTTTTAACACGTAAATGTTTTATAAAAATGATATTTACATTTTTTTTAAGTCAGAACTTTGTCATGTTTAATTGTATAAAAAGTTCTTAAGTCGATTTCCTGAACCTGTTCTGCAAGTTATACAGACGTCCAGGAAAACCCCTTAATAGACGTTCAAATTTTGAACTGCATATCTACGTCCAAGGGACGTCGTAGTCCGACGTCCAGATACCGTACTGGATTTGCACGTCGTGTAGAAGTACAAATATGGTCCTCGACCGACCGACGCAATATAGACGTGATCTGCACGTCGGGTGGACGTCTCATGTTTGTTGGGAGTAAGCTGAATTTGTATTTTGTTTGTTGTTATTCATACACTGGCGACCAAGACTGCATTCATTTGATAAGAAATACAGTTAAATAGTGGTATTGTAAAGTATCATTACAATTTAAAATATGTTTATTTTTTGAACGTAATGTATGCCTATATACATTTTAAATCAGAAATAAGTTATATGTTAATGTACTAAATATTACTATTGAAAACAGTTTTGCTACTGCTTAATATTGTGTGAAAAATTATATTTTTATGATAAACTGTGATGCATTTTATAGTTTTGTGAGAAACTGTGCATTTTTTATAGTATTCTTTGAATACAAAGTTCAAAAATCTTTTTTAAAAAGTTTAAAATTTTACTTAACGTTGTTACATACTGTCACTTGTGATTAATTTAATTCATGCCTGCTGAATACAGGCATCAAAAAAAAAAATGTAATTAATAAATAAAAATAAAAATACTGAACCCAAACTTAATAGTTATGAATCAGTTTTACAAAAATATGAAGCTGCACAACTGTTTTAAGCATTGATAATAGCATGACACTGATAAACAGAGTAATGGTCAATGATAATTCAGTTTGCCATCACTAAAATAAATTATTTACAAATATAATAAAATAGAAAGTAAATTTAAGTTGTAATAATAATTCACAATATTACTGAATTCACCAAATAAATGTGGCTTTGGTGAGCATAAAAGTCTTTTGTAGTTGCCTTAAATGTTGGTAATTACTGCTCCGGTTTCCTCTATTTTGTGTAGATGTGGTTGACATCCATATATTATATCCAAGATCTAATGTGTTGTCTGTGTCCTGATATATTTTTATATACCTATTAATTATATCTGTGCCTGGATATACATTTAAAAATTTACCATAAACATATATTTTGACATAGACAGACAGCATATTGAGTGTTTATTGAATTGTTTATTGTTTTGTTTTTTTTGTTTTGTTTTTGTTTTTGTTTTTTCTTGGTTTAAATCATAAATGGTAGGCTGTACTGAAAGTCATATACCTGTGTTTTGTTGTTGTTAACTGTCCCTTTTGTGTGCTGTCAAACATTAATTTGTTCATGTTTTCTTTCTTTCTTTGTTTAGATTGATCACTGAGCGTTATCTCCTGAGCAATTCTTGAGGTTTGTTGCATTATTTGGTTATAGTATATTTAAATGTGCGCTATGCAGGATGACAAAAATGTGAAATCTTGTATTGTAATCAGAGAACTGATTGATGTTTTTAAAGAAGGTAAATGGAAAAACGTGACAGTAGTTGTAACGTATGAGGTCAACAGATTTTATGTTAAGTTATGCCTGACATTTTACTTTACTTTTCATATTAAAGCATTACGGGCACTGTGAACTCTCCACTGCACATTTTCAGGTATGTTTTTTGATATGGCTAAAATATGTGACAAAGCAATATTAATAAGATGCTAATGAGTTACTGATGCACTATATATAGGGTTGGGTATCGAAAATCGATTCCGATTCTAGAATCGGATACTTAAGGTCAGGAATCGGATGCTTCTTGCGAAATTAAAATTTCGATTCTGCCTATCGATTCCTATATGCGGTTCTTTTTTTTTTTTCATCTGTGAGGACCCGACCTAGCGATCTGCCAGGACCTTGCTTGCTAATCTAACCGCATAGCGCTCCACAGAATGGCTACACTTGCGATCGGAAGTCGAAAAAGCAAATTATAATATTTGTGATAAGCTAAACATGTTGCAATAGAGGTGTCACCACCAATAAGACAAAGCATTTTATTTTAACAAACACGATTCAAATACTAACGTGATTCTGCTCCTAAATTACAATGATTCATCTGTTTGATTCCTCAGCCTTTCTTCCGTGCAGCATATGATCATACTAGTGTGATTTGAACATTCAAATCTGCGTTCGTGCTGCCGCTGACCTAAAGAGAGCCACTGTCGTGTAGGCTATATGAATGATGTATATGAACAGTTTCACAGTCTTTTCAACCACACAGTTCATTATTTCTGTGTCACAAACATTCAAATAATCACAGAAGTTCTGGGATAAAAGTTTATAGTCTGGATATAAACTCTGATATGTACAAAGTAGAGTAAATCATCATTTTGAAACTTAATTTGACATTCCAAGTAATGTTAAAGATTTATAGATTACGACGTTATGCCAGTAGATGGCAAAAGGGGGCTGTTAATAATGTATTTGTCTTTGATCATTCATTTAAAAACACTGATTCATCCAATAATGAACCAAGTAAATCTTGAGTGAATCACTGAATCATTCACCTATAAATTAGGCCTACATGTGATTTTGTTTAGTAGTCTAATGTTTTTTTTTCTTCAGAATCATAAGAGAACCACAACTTTCATTTAAAAAAACAACAACAACCCAATTTATCCAGAATCACACAGCTCTATTTTGCAAACAGCTCTTAAGTGAATCTTGTTTTTATGTTGCCTGTTGATTTTTGTTCATGGTATTCAGCTGCAACTAAATGTTTAGCAAAAAAAAAAAAAAAACAGAATAAATGTGCTTGATATCTTTTATTCACATTGGAATCGAACCTGGGAATCGAAAATTATCGGAATAGGAATTGATAAAATTCTAACGATACCCAACCCTAACTGTATAGCACTTCAGAACCTGTGACTAGCATGTGATATCATGTGATGTTACCACACAGTAGATGAAAAAACAAAAACAAGATTACAGTGTTTTAAAAAATTACTCTACATGAAAGACTTGGGGTGGGGGGTGGGTGTTATAGCCATGGACTGCAATAGTTTTGTGATCATTACAAAATAGTCTAATGTGTGGTATCCGATTCTGCTTATCGATTCTGATTCTTAACGATTCCTAATTTAGATTACAATAACATAAAAAAAGTTAAGTCCAACATTTTTATTCTGTATTTTTACAAAGCTTTCTTTTGCAGCTGAATAACATGGGCAAAAATCTGCAGTCTACAGAACACTTGGGGCATAAGAGGATCTTTTTTTATGGTTCTAACAAAAAATACCACAGCAAAAACAACTAGACTAATATAAATTTAAAACATATAATTGTTAAAGACAAGTAAACAGTCAGTAATAAAATAGGAACAAATAAATAAATTAGCAATAGCATAAATAAACTTAACAAATTGCAGGTACAGAAATTGAAATGAAGTTTAAAAACACTGCATAATTTTCTTTTCATAAATAAAATATAGATTAATCCTCATTAAAGTTGTGAAAGATATTCAGTCAAAATCAGTGAATGATTTTTTTGTTCTTAGATTAATATTAATGACAGGCAGCATGTTTATTAGGCTGCTGTCTCTTTAACACCGAACGCATGCAGAGCTACATGCGGGGGGTTTTTCACTTTCGACAAAAAACGGCTGTGTTTATGATGATATACTGATGTATTTTTGTGTATATTGGGCCGTACATGTGAAAGAGAAGTCAGATCTGGCCTGGAACAACCTTTGCTAAAGTGGAAATGCATGGAACGGTTCGAGAACGGACACAGGCTGGGAACAAGCACTGGGACCGCTGTTCACTGTGCTCGTGCTTCAGATGTGTGCACTGCACACAAACAGCGTGCAGCTTCTTTCTGTTCCCGTGCTTCAAACTTTAAAATCACATTAAAATGCAAACACAGAAATCGTTAAGTGGAACCAAAATGCACGTCTTATCAAATACCCAGTTCTTGGAAATTTGGAACCGGTTCTCGATACCCAACCCTACTAGAGCATCAGTTAAATTGCATTTCACAATTTTGCTTCTGTGGCCTCATGGGAGAGACTAAACTAAAGAATCTAAGTAGAAGTGGTAGGTCATCCAGGTACTTTTCATCTGCTGCTTTTCACCCTACTATATAGTAGAGAAGTATGCACATTTGGATAGACTTTTAAAAGAAGATAAAAACATAATTTGTTGAATAACCAATCAGAAAAAAAATGCTTTATTAGGGGGCAGTCATGGTTAAAGAGTCTGACTTGTAACTCAAAGGTTGTGGGTTCGAGTCTCAGGTCTGGCAGGGATTGTAGATGGGTGGAGTGAATATCCAGCATTCTCTCCCCCCTTAATACCACAAGTGAGGTGAGACCCGAACCACCCACTGCTCCGTGTGTGTGTTCACAGGGTATGTGTGTTTGTTCACTGCTCACTACTGTGTGTGTGCACTTGGATAGGTGAAATGCAGAGCACAAATTCTGAGTATAGGTCACCATATTTGGCCACAAGTTTCCTTCTTTCCTAATTTTTAATTGTGTGTTTGTTTTTGTTTTGCAGACAATCTATTCAGAGCACGACCTGCATTTTTCTCTGCAGCTGAACGCCTGGTTAGTGTGCAATCTCTGCCGGATACTCTGTTTTTTTTTTTTTTTCAATAAGATAATCATTATAGTTGTCTAATATGTCTTTCTTTTCTAGGTTTTGGATTTTCTCCAACCAGCAGTTCTTCTGTATTGTTCTTCTCACCCACCCTCCCCAACCCTCCCCAACCCTCCCCCTACCCTCCACAACCCTTCACCCCACCCAAAAAAACAAAAAAAAAAAAAAACATTCATTTTAATACTAAGTTCACAATTTGTGTTCAGCTACTGCTGTTCTTTTAAAAGTTCATTCCTTTTAATACTAGGATAATAATTTGCGTTTCATCTGCTATTGTTCTTTTCTTTGGAAAAAAAAGTTTGTTTCTATTAACACTAGATTCATAATTTATTTTATCTGCTACTGTTCTTTTCTTTGGAAAAAAAAAGTTTTTCTATTAATACTAGATTCATAATTTATTTTATCTGCTACTGTTCTTTATATATTTAAATATATATATATATATATTAGCTGTATTTGTAAGTTGTTCTTTTTCTTGTCAATTAACTAACTTGTTTTTTTCTTGAGAATACTTTGCAGGTTGTATCGCTTCAGCATTTTATGAAGTAAGTGATTATTATTTGCAAATATTCTGTACAAAAAATTATTATTGAATACATCACATTTTGATTGTACCGTTAAAACCATTTTACAGGAATTTTTAATCAGAGATCTGTTCAAACTTGTAACGAAGCAAAGGTGACAGTTCGCTAAACACTTATTTAAGAGATCATGTGATCAGCTGCTTATTGAAAGCCAAACAGAACAAATGATTAGGACATTAAACTTAATCCCATTTAGCTAAAAAAAAAGGGTTGAGTATTATGATCATAAAATTGCAATAGGCTATAATTTAACTAAATTAACTAACTCTAAAGTGGAGTGTGTTTAAAAAAAAAGGACTGGTTTGTTTACATACATGCAGCATGTGATGGTGTTTTCACAGCACCTCTACAGAGAGAGCGTCTCATTTACACAAAGTTTTTTCTTTCTAATTAATGTGTTGGTCATATATTTCATGGATTATTTTATGTTGTCTTTTGATCTTTTGAAGGATGCCTCGGAAAGGTAGGAGATCCCAGGCTCAAAAACTTCGTTGGACGAAGTTAGACCTGACAGGACAGACGGGCATCAGTAAAACTGTTGATCAGTTTTCTACTGGACAGCATGGCGAAGATGGGGACAACACATCTCAAATTCTCTCCGTGCAGGCTTCTCATTGTCAGAGTGATGCAAGGTATGATGTTTTCTCACGAAATCATCAGTGCACATGTGTAGCTCTGACATTCCTTGCGTACCACAGTGAGGGAACTTTGTTCAAACAGCCTGATCTTGACAGAGTGCTAGAGGAGGGGGATGCTTTGTATGTCGGCATTAAAATGCAGCTTATTGCTGAAGGAAGATTCCGAAGGAATCATTTAAGCATGGGTGAAGTACCTGTGAGCATCACAACTTCTAACCACACCTACAGCATCCAAAAGTCAGAGGTGTTGATGGGATATCTGAGAGCCAGAGGAACTCCAGAAATGGAACGATGGTGGATTCCTCTTGATGAGAGACTTCAGTGTCTCTCAACAGATGTCAGCCATGCACTGCTTATGGTTTCTCCAGAGTGCTTTGCTGTGTTCAGAGATGGATCTGGAAGATATGGATTTTTTGATTCACATTCCAGAACTGCTGAAGGTTTCCCACATCCAACTGATGATGGAACTGCAGTTATGTTAAGTTTCACTGACCTGAATGACATGACCAGCAGATTACTTCAGCTTTTTCAGAATCGTGGTGCTGAGACTTGCTATGAATTCATGCCTGTTTCATTTGAAATAGAGCAACAGTCAGGGAGAACAATGTCATCTTCAGCTTGTGAGTCACTCTCACAAGTAACTTCAACTCTGCCCAAACCACAAAAAAAGGTTGGTGTCGAAATCTCTGAAGATCTTGTTTTTGCAGAAGACATAAGTGTCATCAAAAAAAACAAGCAGCGAAGAAGAAAAGAAATGCGTAAAATGACTAAACAGCGTGCAGATCCTGAGGACACAGCTCCATATTTTGAAATCCGAAAACAAAAAAGAAGGCAATATGAGAAAGAGAAGTATGCCACCAGCTGGCAGTTTCGAATGAAGAAAAAAGAATTCACCAAGAAGTGTAATCAAGATCTTTTTGTCAGAAACAAAAAGAAAGAGTACTTTGTTAGGAGGTACCACACTGATGCTGTTTTCCAGAAGAAAATGAAGGAATACATGGTTACGAGGTACAAGACAGATGACCTTTTCCAGAAGAAGATGAAGGACTACATGGTCAGGAGGTACCGCAGTGATGCTGTTTTCCAGAGGAAAATGAAGGACTACATGGTCAGGAGGTACAAGACAGATGACCTTTTCCAGAAGAAGATGAAGGACTACATAGTCAGAAGGTACAAGACAGATGATCTTTTCCAGAAGAAAATGAAGAACTACATGGCCAGAAGATACACAAGTGATCCAGAGTTTAGGTCACATCACATTCTACTTTGTACGCTCCAGAAGAAACGGAAGTGTCTCATTGATGCTGGATTCCACATTCTTCACAAGTTGAGATGTGCATTAAGAATCAAAAGAAAATACAAACCCTACATACGTTCCAGTCAGGAGACACCCAGTCATGTTGCTACAAACACGCCTGTGCCAAACAACTTGATGCAAAAGGCCATATCTGCATTTCGGTGTCAAGTTCAGCATGGTCCAACTTACATCTGCACAGTCTGTCACAGGACTCTGTTTCCAAATCAAGTCAAGATGTGTAATAGAATACGATATGTCAAAAATGTTCATATTACAGCCTCTTGTTTAACCGGGAAATACGTTCATACTTGTGACAGTGCCTGCACAGTTTCTTGTGCAGTTCCAGAAGAGAGAAGACAGGAATGGATCTGCCACACTTGCGACAGTCATCTGAAGAGAGGATCTATGCCCTCTATTGCAGTGGCAAACAAACTTGATTTGTCTCCCATCCCTGCAGAACTGCTTGATTTGAATGTGCTTGAGCGACAGCTCATTGCCAGAATTGTTCCTTTTGCAAAAATAGTTGCATTGCCAAAAGGACAGCAAAGAGCAGTGCATGGTGCTGTTGTGTGTGTGCCCTCTGAGGTGGAGCAAACGGTCAACTGTCTGCCAAGGCCTAGTAGTGAGTCCCAGCTACTACAGGTGAAGCTGAAAAGACACCTCAAGTTTAAAGGATATCAACACTTCCACACAGTGAATATGCACAATGTGCTGGCAGCTTTAACAAAACTGAAAGCAATGCATTCAGAATACAAGGACATCTTGATAAGTGACGCTGCCACATTTGAATTTCTCCCTGATGATCAGCTGGATGACACAGAGGAGAAACAGGAAGTTGGTGTCTCTGAACAGGATGACCAGAATGTCAGCACAGAAGAAAAGGATGAACTCAGGCCCGGCCTCACTCTGGACACATGCATGCAGCCACTTGACATTGGACAGGACTTGCTGTCGTATGGCGAGGGAATATTTAGCATTGCACCTGCTCAAGGAAAAAAGCCAGTCGGATTTTTCAAGATTCCAAATTTGGAAGCCATGGCTTTCCCTGTCCAGTTTTGCACTGGACAGAACACAATTGATGAGGCACGGGAAGTTGCATTATCACCAAGCATGTACTTCAATGCTAGACTGTTCTGCGTGGATACTCGTTTTGCCAAAGACCAGAGTTATCTCTTCTTTGCACAGTTTGCCACTGAAACGCACATGGCTAGAAACAGCATGTCTATCCAGTTGCGAAAAGGCAAACCTGTTACGAGAGATGGACGTAGAATCTCCAACAAGCTTCTTCAGGATGATCTTGAGGTCGAAAGACTGGTCCACAGCCGTGACGCCACAAGGTTTATGCAACCCTTGAGAGGCACTCCATCTTATTGGGAGAAAACGTTGAGAGATCTGCAGGCCATGATCAGGCAGTTAGGGACTCCTACTTTTTTTTGCACATTTAGTGCAGCCGAAATGCGATGGCCAGAAGTGATAACGGCAATCAAGGCTCAGCAAGGTGAAGAGGTTGACTTTTCAGAGCTTGACTGGACGACAAAATGTGAAATCCTTCGAAGTAACCCCGTCACCGTTATGCGGATGTTTGAGAAACGAGTGGATGCGTTAATGACTCATCTGCTTTTGTTACCTGCTCGACCCATCGGTGAAGTCGAGGATTACTTTTATCGAGTCGAGTTTCAAGCCAGAGGAAGCCCACATATTCATCTGCTGGCCTGGGTAAAGGGGGCACCCGAATTTGAAAATCAGTCTGACCAAGAAGTGTGTGACTTCATTGACCGTTACATTACCTGCCAGTTGCCGGACCCCACCACCGATCCCGAGCTTCATAAAATTGTCACCGAAGTTCAACTTCACAGCAGGAAGCACTCCAAATCTTGTAAGAAAGGAAACGTGTTGTGTAGATATGGGTTCCCTAAACTACCTGTGTCAAAGACCACCATCACCCGTCCACGACCACAGCGCCCTGAGGAAGATGAGAATGAAGACCAAAACCGCCCAGACGGAAAGAAGGCAAGACAGGAAGCTGTTCGAAAAGCAATGAACGATGCCAGGATGAAACTCAAGCCATTGTGGGATTTGCTAAATGATCCCCAGGCCTCCTTTGACAACTTGTCAGACCTGCTGACCAAATGTAATCTGTCCATGGATGATTACAATAATTATGTTGAGGCATTGTCCACTTCAAGTGTGATTTTGCTGAAGCGTGATCCAAAGGAGGCTTGGGTGAATGGATACAACCCAGATTTGCTGAGGGCATGGAACGCCAACATGGACATTCAGTTTGTTCTGGACTCTTACAGCTGCATCATGTATATGCTGTCCTACATTTCCAAGCCAGAGCACGAAATGAATGATTTCCTGAAGAACGTGATCAAGGGTGTTCGTGAAACCAACGTAAACGAAGAGGACGAAATGAAGAACATAATGCAGGCCTACTCCAAACACAGGCAGGTGAGCGCTCAGGAGTCTGTGGCAAGAACATGCAGCTTACCAATGAAGAAGTGTTCGCGAAACGTTGTGTTTATACCGACGGATGATGATGCCCTGAAGATGAGTTTGCCCCTTAGTGCCCTACACAACAAAGATCCTGATTCAGAGGATATCTGGATGTCAGGTATGATAGATAAATACAGAGCAAGGCCTCGAACACTGGAGTTCGAAATGATGTGTCTGGCAGACTTCGTGTCGAATTACCGTGTTGTGTATGGTCGGCAAACTAAAGGAAAGAATGTCCACCAACTGCTCAACGGTATGGGATTTATACAGAAGAGGACTGTTGGTAAGGCTGCAATTATCAGGTATGCTCGGTTTTCAGAGGAGAAGCAACCGGAAAAGCATTACGGTAGATTGGTGAAACTTTACGTGCCACATCGCTTCAACGAACAGCTGAAACCCCAGCGATATCCAACGTATCAGGAGTTTTACAAAGGTGCATTCGTGGAACTCCCGGCACACCCCGGTATCCTGATGCCTGTCTGCGCCATAGTGAAAACACACCAGGAGAAGTATGAAAAACACAGCAAAGAAGTGGATCAAGCATTTGAACAGCTGCAGCGGGAAGGACCATCTGAGAATGCTTGGACAGCTTTTGCACCTGAAATTGACGTTGATGGCTTGGAGTGTATTGCGGAAAAAGAAGACGTTGATCCAGGAGAAGAAGATGAACAAGATGATGTCCCGGAATACCAGATTCGTCGTGATGATGGAGATGGAGTCGTACCACAGATAGAGGCACCTCAAATGACTGCTGAATTTGTGAGGAAGATGTTTAGGAGTCTAAATGAGACACAGGCAGCCATTTTCTACACTGTCCGCCAGTGGTGCCAGAAGCGTGTGTGGGGTCATAAGCCGGAGCAGTTTTTTTACTTTTTGTCAGGCGGTGCTGGTTGTGGGAAATCACACGTCATCAAGTGCATACACACGGAAGCAACCAAGATTCTGCGACAACTCCCTCGACTCCGGGAAGAAGGGGATCTCTCAGTGCCTACGGTGCTGTTATCTGCGTTTACTGGAACGGCAGCATTCAACATCTCTGGTAAAACGCTGCATTCGCTTTTAAAACTGCCAAGGAGTCTGAAACCACCTTATCAAGGACTTGGGAACGCCCTAGATGAAGTGAGAGCGGGATTACGCGACGTGGAGATTCTTATCATCGATGAAGTATCCATGATTTCAAAGGACATGTTTGCTTACATCAACTGGAGACTTCAGCAGATCAAAGGCAGCAAGAAACCTTTTGGAGGAATTTCTTGTCTCGCTGTAGGGGATTATTATCAACTGCCACCGCTAGGTAAAGCCAAACCGCTGTGCGTGTTTGAAGAGGATGTGCTGGACTTCTGGAAGGACAATTTTCAAATCATCACCCTCACAGAGATCATGCGCCAAAAAGAAGACCTTGGTTTTGCTGAACTGTTGAACCGACTACGAGTGAAGCAGAAGACTGAAGCTCTCAGGGAAGTTGATAGAGCTTTGTTACTCCAGGCTGTGAAGAAGCCCAAAGACTGCCCATGTGATGCTCTGCACGTATTCGCCACCAACAAAGAAGTTCACAAGTACAATACAGAGACTGTACAGGCCCTTTACCCTGACATCATTACCATTGATGCCGAAGACTACAGGAAAGACCCAAGAACAGGAGGAATGAAGAGGCAAAACAAACCTGTCATCGGAAAAAAGGATGACTTACTTGATACTATACAAGTTGCAGTGGGAGTACGTATAATGGTTACTAGGAATCTGGATGTTGAAGATGGAATCGTTAATGGATGTTTTGGCAAGATTGGAAATATAGTCACCAAAACAAAAGATGGAATCGCCACAGTACAAATGCTAGGACTTCAACTCGACAATCCAAACGCCGGTCAGAAACATCGCAAGAAGGTACAAGGTGAAGAAGACGTCTTGGTTTACATTGAGAGATCTGAAGAAAATCTGAGGAAAGGAGCGGTTCGTCGACAGTTTCCCATCAAGCTAGCTTACGCCTGCACAGCCCACAAAGTTCAAGGGATGACGATGCAGTCTGCAGTAGTGTCATTGAAGAAGATTTTTGAGCCGGGAATGGCCTACGTTGCCCTCAGCAGAACGACTTCTCTACATGGATTACACATCACGGACTTCGACGACAAGAAGATATATGCTGATCCTGAAATCACAGCCTCTTTGCAAGCCATGAGAAGAGCACCAGTCGAAGAAATCATGCCACTTCTACAGCACGTAAGGGAGAACAGGCAGGAAAACACACTTACCATCGTTCATCACAACACGGAAGGACTGGGACCCCACATCGAGGATATCAGATGCCATCATGAGCTGCAACACGCGGATATTCTTTGTCTAACGGAAACGCACCTGACCGGATCGTCTACTTCATCGGATCTCCAATTGGAAGGACACAACTTGTTTACACGCAACAGACATGTCTCCTACTCAACGCATCAAGAAATTGGAAAGAAGAATGGAGGTGGAGTCGCAATATATTGCAAGGAGCACATTCCAACTCAGCCCAGGCAATATATACAAAATGTGACCGATCTGGAGTTCGTCGTCGTCAAACTAGATTCCCCAATAAAGGCAGCAATCGTAGCTGTGTATAGGCCACCACAGTACAATGTTGGAGATTTCTTGACTAACCTGAAGAGCATGCTGGATTATCTGGACCTTGCACACAACGATCTTGTCGTCGTCTGTGGAGACTTCAATGAGGACCTCCTACACACTGGAAAAAAACCTATTCTGGAGTTGTTTCAATCTCGAGGATACACGCAACTAATTACAACAGCGACGACGGAAAAGCACACACTGCTGGATCACATCTACATTTCAAATCCGGACCTCTGCCTTCAATCGGGTGTGTTACAGAGCTACCACAGTTACCACAATCCTGTGTACTGTGTATTGCGTTTTACATAAGTGATTTTATTGTTGTTGTTGTTGTTGTTGGCAAATATTGTGTATTGCAGTGTTATGCCATACGGAACCGGGGGCACTGAGCATGCATTAACGGTGCCAGTGGGGCTAGAACAGCCTTAGCCAACGGGTTGGCTCGTATGGTTGAGTTTTGGTGTTAGGCCATACGGAACCGGGGCACTGAGCATGCATTAACGGTGTGGGGCTAGAACTTTAGCCAACGGGTTGGCTCCGTATGGTTGAGTTTTGGTGTTAGGCCATGCGGAACCGGGGCACTCGAGCATGCATTAACGGTGCCAGTGGGGCTAGAACAGCCTTAATAGGTTGGCTGCAATAGGCCAGGAACCGGGGCACTGAGGCATTAACGGGTGCCAGTTAGAACAGCCTTTAAACGGGTTGGCCTGCATGGTTGAGTTTGTGTTAGGCCATACGGAACCGGGCACTGAGCATGCATTAACGTGCCAGTGGGCTAGAACACCTTAGCCAACGGGTTGGCTCGTATGGTTGAGTTTTGGTGTTAAGCCATACAGAACCGGGGGCACTGAGCATGCATTAACGGTGCCAGTGGGGCTAGAACAGCCTTAGCCACCGGGTTGGCTCGTATGGTTGTGTTGTGGTGATATATATGGTTGCGTTGAGGCTTTATGCCACTGAGCTACCAGGAAAGAAGAGCAGCAGCTACAGCAGCCAGAAGGACGAAGATAGGAGTAGACTGGCAGCTTCAGGGAGGACACTGGCAGCAGCACCAGCGACAGACAGGATACAGTGAGGATTAGTGTAGCAGCTCCAGCGAGGCAGTAAGTAACAGCACTGACATGAAGAAAGCAAGGTAAAGGGAGATGTAGTAAGATAATATAAGTTGAATTTGATAAAATAACTTGAATTTGTTTGACAATCTGTATTAAATGTATTATATGCAGTTCACTGTGATTCTGTCATTAATATCTGCCCTTCTGTAATGTTGCAGGAAGAGTTTGGACACAATAGCAGTCCTGTCTGGATACGACTCTGCAGTGTATCGTCCAAAGCTAAGTGTTTAAACATTTTGCTTCAATCGCTGTACTACTGCTCATCATAACCACTTTTGTAGAAAAATGTTAATCCTAATCTAATTTTGGTTTTGATGTTTTTCAGCAATTGTGCAGTTAAAGAATGCCTGAGAAGATCAAGTGTGCCACAACACTGATGATGACCATCTGAATACCAACATCTGTGGTAAGCATGAGATTAGGATTGATTTTGAAGTTTGAAAGATAATTGTTTTGTGACTGAAAAAATGAGTAACATCTTTGTTGTCCACAAGTCTTGTGGAGTCAAAACAATTCAAATAAATTCACTAATGGTATGACATCTGTTTTACTTCCTGTACCACAGGATATCCAGCCTGTAAGAAGAGTCAGATCCAGTGGCTAGATGGCGGGAGATGCCTCAATAGTCAACTTCCTTCATTTAATAATTGGATGAACAGTTAATTTTAATGTTTATAAATTGTTTGACATAATTGGTTTAATTTCAAAATATATTTATTTTTTATATATTAGTGTAATTGGATTACATAATTGGTTTAATTTCTAAATATATTAATATTTCATATATTAGGTTAAATTAATGTGTTATTGTAATGTCTGCACCATGCTCGAAGAGGATGGGTTCTCCCTGTTGAGTCGGGTTCCTCTCAAGGTTTTTTACCTCCTAACTTTATGGAGTTTTTTCCTTGCCACTGTCGCCATTGGCTTACTCACTGGGGGTGTTGTGCCAAATCCCGTCTCTCTCTCTGGTCCTTTCCAACCAGGGTTTCAAAACAGGGGTTTTTGAGTTGATAAAAATCTTATAAATAATTAAAGTAACATTACATTAAGATAAATAGGGCTGCACAATTATTCAGGATTAAAATTAAACCATGTTATGGCTTTGTGTGATAATCAAAACCCAAAGCTGCAATTCATTAACACAGATACAGTGTATCTTAAAATATAATGTGTATCTATCTAAACATCTGTATGTATTCATATTTATCTATATGTCTATATGTATATATCTTTAATTTATATGTAACTATCTATATATTCTAAATTTATAAACAGAAATAAAATTATTTAAAAATAATAATTAAATGTGACATTTCAGATGATAAAAGTTTTTTTAAATTTAAAGCTTATTAGTATTATGTAAATTAAATGATCATATTTTATTGTATTTTATTATATATCACAATTGTCTTATTGCAACAGTAATATTTCTGTTTCTGTTGTCATTTTTAGAATTTTAATAGTGGTAATTCAATAAAGATATAATTTTTAAATGACATTACTATAATAATATTTACCAGTAGCCAATAAAATACTACAGGATCTAGCTGCGTGGCTGGGATTGGGATTGGTGGGCGGGATTTGGTACAACAGGTGCTTTTCTTAATCTTTTTAATAAACATTTTAGGTGAATTGGCAAATCAAGCATGTTTGTCTTTATTGAATGGTACATTAAGATGGTAAAAACATACTTTTAAATATGGTTTATACATTTCTCTAAATGAAGACCACATTGTGTGTAAATATTTATTAATATGTGTACTTATCTAATTCAAGACCACAATATGTCTGCATATACAATAAGCAAACTTTAGCCTCAAAACCTTCAAAAATCACACTCTTACTTGATCTGGACAGGTATCGTTAATCATTTTCTTGAGTTTTCACTTCCTGAATTGCTGTTATAAGTCAGAGGAACATGATTCACTGCTTATGTGTCACTCATGTTTAATTTGTAGCGGCATGCTAGTGCTACTCATACTATTTTTAGACTTTAGTCTTTTTATGGCAGAAATAATACAAGTATATAAGTTTGTGGTTCTAAATTCAGCAACATTACATGTTTATAAACTGCCTTGTCTCCTCTGATGACAAGCTTCTGATTTACTTTCACTTTGTGCCAAATACATAAACAAATAAGCGTTGCACAGCCAATAGAATCAAATCTGCAATATTGTAATGCTTGTTAGTTTTATTAATTTATTTAAATGAATGCACATTTATTTAACCATATATGCACCTCACTGAGAAAAAATGACAAACATAGTTTGTAGATATATAGTATTTGTAATTAATTACTAATAGCACTTGCAAGGTTTTTTGAAAAAAATATATAATTTTCCTTGTCTGACAAATGAACCCCATCCCATCTGAGCAGTTCTCTTCTGTGTTATATCTTTCATCACTGCTGATGAACTTCCTGGCTTTGTTCATCTTTGGTCCTTTTCTAGAAAACAATATTGTGGTATTGGTGCTGAAAGTGCTGAAAGGTCCTCATTCTTAGAGCTCAGAAGATCCACACTCCTTAGTAGGTCTAAGTAATCACCAGGCCATCTGGTCTCACTCCTGTTGAGAAGACGACATCCAGAAGCTCCATCTCATGCCTTCCTTCTCAAGTCTCTGGAGTACTCTAGAGACCCAGGTTTGGCTCACAGGTGACCTCAGCTCTCCTCTCAGCCCACTTGATGTAGCTGTAACCGACAATCAGTACTACTTTCTCTATTTTTTTTGTTTGTTTGTTAGTTTTATTTATTTGTTTATTCTAAGTAATTATAAGCTAAATGAAAAGCACTACAAATATAAGCAGTTAAGCTTAAAGTTGGGCTCTTTTAATTCAGACTGGAAAATAGCATTTAAATATGACCTCATAAACTATATAGCCACACCCTCGCAACCATTTAGAATACCCTTTCAATTTTACAAAGACATAAGTCACAGCAACCATTTAGCAACATAAAGACACATGCTGGATGGCTACAGTGCTGAGTTTTGCCACTGCAAGCACCACTCACATTTTCTTCAGGAAATGTACATATCTAGTTAGTGGTGCTTGCCAAAGGCAAAGCATCACTATTATTATCTCACATACTTATTATTATTATTCTTCTTCTTCCGTACGTTTTTCGGCGCGTAACTCGTCCCGCAGTTTTTGTCACAGACCCATGAAATGGGCGTCAAATCGTGCAGCCTATTCGGGAATGGTGTGCTATGACTTTTATAAGTGATCGGGTGTACGATGTTCGTACACGGGGCGAAAAATCAGCCGAAAAATCCCATAGACAATGCATTGCGGCCAACTTTGAGGGGTCGTAGCGCCGAGCGAGAATTTCGTAGAAACATGCGATTCACCATATCTGGAGAGGTTTGCAAGCTGTGCGAGAACATACCTCACAGTGGGGTATAAGTTGTACCCCTGGGGCGCAAGAGCCCCCCAAAGTGGCCCCATTGACATACTATGGGGAGGGACGGCCCATGAAAAGCATGCGTTTTTCCTACTATGGTAATTTACATAGGAATTTTGCATTGAACATAACACTGCATCACAGTGTCATAGAGACATGGGGGAGGGTTCATTTTACTCAGACAACCAATCAGACTCTCAGGATCACCGATAAGCTGTCAAGCCACGCCCTAGCAACCATTTAGAGCACCCTAGCAACAGATCCCATAGACCACCATTATAAATGGATAGATTAATATCTTTGGATCACAGTGTCATAGAGACATGGGGGTGGGCTCATTTGATTCGGGGCAGTAAACAGCCAATCATGAATCAGCTTCACCACTTCCTAGCCACGCCCTAGCAACCACTATCGAGCACCCTAGCAACCCAAACCTGAAGAGGCATATCTTCAAACCTGAATGTCATAGAGACATGGGGGTTGGTTTATATCATTTATGCTGGCAGGCATACTTTGGAGTGTCATCATTGGTAGTTGCCAAGCCACTCCCTAGCAACCAAACACAGTACCCTAGCAACCATTTATCAAGACCCATATCTCCACATCAGAACATCCTAGAGACACGGGACTTGGTTCTTTTGACTCATGCTAGCAAATAGGAATCCTTAAGATGCTAGTCATGCTAGTAGTGAATAGCTACATGCTAATAGTGATTAGCTAAGTGTTTAATCAGGCTAAGAACTCTATAAGACTCCACAGTAATGATCAGTGACAACTAGTAACTACCTAACAACACTCTAGCAACCACCCCAAGTAACTTAGCAACCGCCCTAGCAACCACCCCAAGTACCCTAGAAACCGCATAGCAACACCTTAGCAACCACCCTGGTACCCTAGCAACCCCTAGCAACACTGAGTTCCTTAGCAATGGCAACACCCTAGCAACCACCCGGTTACAGTAGCAACCGCATAGCAACACCTTAGCAACCACCCTGGCTACCCTAGTAACCGCATAGCAACACCCTAGCAACCGAGTGCAGAGTTTTGCCACTGCAAGCACCACTCACATTTTCTTCAGGAAATATACATATCTAGTATCACTATTACTATTCGCCCTGACAAAACTTCGGCGCGTAACTCGTCCGCACCGTTTGTCACAGACCCATGAATGAGGTGTCAAATCGACCGGCTTACTGGGGAGAGGTGTGCTATGACTTTTCTAAGCGTTCGGGGGTACAATGATCGTACAGCGGGCGAATAAGTGGGCTAAAAAATCCCATAGACTTACAATGGCAGAATGTTCATGAATTTGAATCTCAACTGTCACTTTCTCTCACATTCATTTGACTTATCTTTCAGGTAACCAATGAGTAATGACCTATGATCTTGGTAGCCACACCGTAGCAACCGCTTACAGCCCCCTAGCAACCGAGGGCCGAGTTTTGCCACTGCAAGCACCACTCACATTTTCTTCAGGAAATGTACATATCTAGTTAGTGGTGCTTGCCAAAGGCAAAGCATCACTATTACTATTCTGCGTGCTTATTATTATTATTCTTCCGTACAAATTTCGGCGCGTAACTTGTCCCGCAGTTTTTGTCACAGGCCCATGAAACGGGCGTCAAATCGTGCGGCCTATTCGGGAATGGTGTGCTATGACTTTTATAAGCGATCGGGTGTACGATGATCGCACACGGGGCGAAAAATCAGCCGAAAAATCCCATAGACAATGCATTACTGCCAACTTTGAGGGGTCGTAGCGCCGAGCGAGAATTTCGTAGAAACATGCGATTCACCATATCTGGAGAGGCTGGCAAGCTGTGCGAGAACATACCTCACAATGGGGTATAAGTTGTACCCCTGGGGCGCAAGAGCCCCCCAAAGTGGCCCCATTGACATACTATGGGGAGGGACGGCCCATTAAAAAGCATGTGTTTTTCCTACTATGGTAATTTACATAGGAATTTTGCATTGAACATAACTCTGCATCACAATGTCATAGAGACATGGGGGAGGGCTCATTTAACTCAGCCAACCAATCAGACTCTCAGGATCATCGATAAGCTGTCAAGCCACGCCCTAGCAACCATTTAGAGCACCCTAGCAACAGATCCCATAGACCACCATTATAAATGGATAGATGGATATCTTTGGATCACAGTGTCATAGAGACATGGGGGTGGGTTTGTTTGACTCAGGGCAGCAAACAGCCAATCATGAATCACCTTAACCTCTTCTTAGCCACGCCCTAGCAACCACTATTGAGCACCCTAGCAACGAAAACCCACACAGGCATATCTTCAAATCTGAATGTCATAGAGACATGGGGGTTGGTTTATATCATTCATACTGACAAGCAGCCTTTGGAGTGTCCTCATTGGTAGCTGCCAAGCCACTCCCTAGCAACCAAACAGAGTACCCTAGCAACCATCTAGCAAGTCCTATATCTCTACATCAGAACAACGTAGAGACAAGGGACTTGATTCCTTTGATTCATGCTAGCAAATAGGAATCCTTAAGATGCTAGTCTTGCTAGCAGTGAATAGCTACATGCTAATAGTGATAAAACAGGCTAAGAACTCTATAAAACTCCATAGTAATGATCTGTGACAACTAGTAACTGCCTAACAACACTCTAGCAACCACCCAAAGTACCTTAGCAACCGCCCTAGCAACCACTCCGAGTACCCTAGCAACCGCATAGCAACACCCTAGCAACCACCCCGGTTACCCTAGCAACCGCATAGCAACACCTTAGCAACCACCCTGGGTACCCTAGCAACCGCATAGCAACAGCCTAGCAACCGAGTGCCGAATTTTGCCACGGCAAGCACCACTCACATTTTCTTCAGGAAATGTACATATCTAGTATTACTATTACTATTCGCCCTGACAAAACTTCGGCGCGTAACTCGTCCCGCACCGTTTGTCATAGACCCATGAATGAGGTGTCAAATCGTGCGGCTTATTGAGGAGAGGTGTGCTATGACTTTTCTACTCGATCGGGTGTATGGTGTTCGCACAGCAGACGAAAAAGCGGGCAAAAAAATCCCATAGACTTACAATGGAGGAATGTTCATGAATTTGAATCTCAACTGTCACTTTCTCACACACACACATGCAGGGCCTTTGGAACCCTTTCTCTCTCTAACTCTCTCAAACTCATTTGAATTTTCAAGTAACCAATAAGTAATGACCTATGACCTTCATAGTCACACCCTAGCAACCACTTACAGCACCCTAGCAACCGAGTGCCGAGTTTTGCCACTGCAAGCACCACTCACATTTTCTTCAGGAAATGTACATATCTAGTATTACTATTACTATTCGCCCTGACAAAACTTCGGCGCGTAACTCGTCCCGCACCGTTTGTCACAGACCCATGAATGAGGTGTCAAATCGACCGGCTTACTGGGGAGAGGTGTGCTATGACTTTTCTAAGCGTTCGGCGTACGATGATCGTACAGCGGGTGAAAAAGTGGGCTAAAAAATCCCATAGACTTACAATGGCAGAATGTTCATGAATTTGAATCTCAACTGTCACTTTCTCACAGACACACATGCAGGGCCTTAGGAACCCTTTCTCTCTCTAACTCTCTCATACTCATTTGACTTTTCAGGTAACCAATTAGTAATGACCTATAACCTTAATAGTCACACCCTAGCAACCACTTACAGCCCCCTAGCAACCGAGTGGCGAGTTTTGCCACGGCAAGCACCACTCACATTTTCTTCAGGAAATGTACATATCTAGTATTACTATTACTATTCGCCCTGACAAAACTTCGGCGCGTAACTCGTCCCGCACCGTTTGTCACAGACCCATGAATGAGGTGTCAAATCGTGCGTCGTATTGAGGAGAGGTGTGCTATGACTTTTCTAAGCGTTCGGGCGTACGATGATCGTACAGCGGGCGAAAAAGCGGGCTAAAAAATCCCATAGACTTACAATGGCAAAATGTTCATGAATTTGAATCTCAACTGTCACTTTCTCTCACATTCATTTGACTTATCTTTCAGGTAACCAATGAGTAATGACCTATGATCTTCGTAGCCACACCCTAGCAACCACTTACAGCTCCCTAGCAACCGAGGGCCGAGTTTTGCCACGGCAAGCACCACTCACATTTTCTTCAGGAAATGTACATATCTAGTTATTATTCTTCTTCTTCCGTACGTTTTTCGGCGCGTAACTCGTCCCGCAGTTTTTGTCACAGACCCATGAAACGGGCGTCAAATCGTGCGGCCTATTCGGGAATGGTGTGCTATGACTTTTATAAGCGATCGGGTGTACGATGATCGTACACGGGGCGAAAAATCAGCCGAAAAATCCCATAGACAATGCATTGCGGCCAACTTTGAGGGGTTGTAGCGCAGAGCGAGAATTTCTTAGAAACATGCGATTCACCACATCTGGAGAGGCTGGCAGGCTGTGCGAAAACATACCCCGCAATGGGGTATAAGTTGTACCCCTGGGGCGCAAGAGCCCCCCAAAGTTGCCCCATTGACATACTATGGGGAGGGACGGCCCATTAAAAAGCATGTGTTTTTCCTACTATGGTAATTTACATAGGAATTTTGTATTGAACATAACTCTGCATCACAGTGTCATAGAGACATGGGGGAGGGCTCATTTAACTCAGACAACCAATCAGACTCTCAGGATCACCGATAAGCTGTCAAGCCACGCCCTAGCAACCATTTAGAGCACCCTAGCAACTAATCCCATAGACTGCCATTATAAAAGCCCAGATGGATATCTTTGGATCACAGTGTCATAGAGACATGGGGGTGGGCTCATTTGATTCGGGGCAGTAAACAGCCAATCATGATTCACCATAGACACTTCCTAGCCACGCCCTAGCAACCACTATCGAGCACCCTAACAACCCAAACCTGAAGAGGCATATCTTCAAATCTGAACGCCATAGAGACATGGGGGTTGGTTTATATCATTCATGCTGGCAGGCAGACTTTGGAGTGTCATCATTGGTAGTTGCCAAGCCACTCCCTAGCAACCAAACACAGTACCCTAGCAACCATTTAGCAAGACCAATATCTCTATATCAGAACATCGTAGAGACACGGGACTTGGTTCTTTTGATTCATGCTAGCAAATAGGAATCCTTAAGATGCTAGTCATGCTAGCAGTGAATAGCTATATGCTAATAGAGATTAGCTAAGTGCTAAATCAGGCTAAGAACTCTATAAAACTCCATAGTAATGATCTGTGACAACTAGTAACTGCCTAACAAAACTCTAGCAACCACCCCAAGTACCTTAGCAACCGCACT
>VONZ01003208.1:0-26531 GCA_012976165.1 Labeo catla
GGTACCAACAGGAAGCATGTCTTTTGCATACAGTAGCCAGAGTCTGGTTGCTCACTAAAAGCTAAGGAGACTAGAGCCTGGTCTGTACTTGTGTGGTTGACCAATATTCGAAGACCTAGCATGCTGCTGGGGCCAGTTATTTTATGGCCGACCAGCAGGGGGAGCTCAGTCCCTGACATGTCATTTGTCATTTGCCGGCTGTATGTCATTTGCTTGACCTAGCATGCTGCTGCGGCCAGTTATTTTTTGGCCAACAAGCAGGGGGAGCTCAGTCCCTGACGTGTGTGTAGTCAACTTGATCTATTGTTTGAGATGGTAGCGCATCCTGAAGGCCAAATTGAGGCTGTCAGGATGCGCTACCGCGCTATTAGAGCAGATTTATTAAACAACCCAAGGCAAAGCATGTCATTTGCCTGCTGTAGCCAGAGTCTGGCTCCTCAGAAAAGCTAAGCTGGCCTCAGGTTGGTCTGTTTTTGGATGGGAGACCTATTAGAAAAGGTCTAGTGCTATTCGTGTTGCTTTTATGCTGATCAGCAGGGGGCGCTCATCCCCTGACATGTATGGGTGCAATATTCCTCATTTAACTATGCGAACTTTAGACTGTAAAGAAACAACCTTTACACAGTCGAAGCGTCGCGGTCCTTGCCAAGGTGATTGTGACCTTCAGGTGAAGGGAAATAAACTGTTGTCCATAATCCCCGCATACTTAATAATCCAACTTGGCTAATGTTGGGATGGTAGATTGCATGATTGGCCCGAGGTATTGAGCTTGTCAGCGCTTAGCTACCCTCAGTAAAGGAAACTTTATTAAGGTGATACCAACAGAAGGATGTCTTTGCATGCAATGTCGGCCGGAAGTCTGGTTCCCTCTTTAAAGCGGGAGACTAGAGCTTGGATGCCCGCGTGTGGCGCTGACCAATATTCGAAGACCTAGCATGCTGCTGGGGCCAGTTATTTTTGGCCGCCCAGCAGGGGGAGCTCAGTCCCTGACGTGTGTGTAGTCAACTTGACCTATTGTTTGAGATGGTAGCGCATCCTGAAGGCCAAATTGAGGCTGTCAGGATGCGCTACCGCGCTATTAGAGCAGATGTATTAAACAACCCAAGGCAAAGCATGTTATTTGCCTGCTGTAGCCAGAGTCTGGCTCCTCAGAAAAGCTAAGCTGGCCTCAGCCTGATCTGTTTTTGGATGGGAGACCTATTAGAAAAGGTCTAGGGCTATTCTTGTTGCTTTTATGCTGATCAGCAGGGGGCGCTTATCCCCTGACATGTATGGGTGCAATATTCCTCATTTAACTATGCGAACTTTAGACTGTAAAAAGAAACGACCTTTTGATCAAGCAATCAGGCGGTCCTTGTAAGACGGTGTGACCTTCAGGTGAGGAAATAAACTGTTGTCCTTAATCCCCACCTTAATAATCAACTTGGCCTATTGTTAAGGATGGTAGCGCATGCTGACGGCGAGTATTGAGGTTATCAGCAAGAGATACCTCTCTGTTGGAGAAGCTTTATTAAGGTACCAACAGGAAGCATGTCTTTTGCATACAGTAGCCAGAGTCTGGTTCCTCACTAAAAGCTAAGGAGACTAGAGCCTGGTCTGTACTTGTGTGGCTGACCAATATTAGAAGACCTAGCATGCTGCTGGGGCCAGTTATTTTTGGCCGACCAGCAGGGGGAGCTGAGTCCCTGACGTGTGTGTAGTCAACTTGACCTATTGTTTGAGATGGTAGCGCATCCTGACGGCCAAATTGAGGCTGTCAGGATGCGCTACCGCTGTATTAGAGCAGATGTATTGAGGAGCCCAGGTCAAAGCATGTCCTTTACCTGCAATAGCCAGAGGCTGGCTCCTCAGTAAAGCTAAGCAGGCTTCAACCTGGTCTATTTTTGGATGGGAGACCTATTAGAAAAGGTCTAGTGCTATTCGTGTTGCTTTTATGCTGATCAGCAGGGGCGCTCATCCCCTGACATGTATGGGTGCAATATTCCTCATTTAACTATGCGAACTTTAGACTGTAAAAAGAAACGACCTTTTGATCAAGCAATCAAGCGATCCTTGTAAGACGGTGCGACCTTCAGGTGAGGAAATAAACTGTTGTCCTTAATCCCCACCTTAATAATCAACTTGGCCTATTGTTAAGGATGGTAGTGCATGCTGACGGCGAGTATTGAGCTTATCAGCATGCTCTACCTCTCTGTTGGAGAAGCTTTATTAAGGTACCAACAGGAAGCATGTCTTTTGCATACAGTAGCCAGAGTCTGGTTCCTCACTAAAAGCTAAGGAGACTAGAGCCTGGTCTGTACTTGTGTGGCTAACCAATATTAGAAGACCTAGCATGCTGCTGGGGCCATTTATTTTTTGGCCATCCAGCAGGGGGAGCTGAGTCCCTGACATGTGTGTAGTCAACTTGACATATTGTTTGAGATGGTACCGCATCCTGAAGGCCAAAGTGAGGCTGTCAGGATGCGCTACCGCGCTATTAGAGCAGATGTATTAAACAACCCGAGGCAAAGCATGTCATTTGCCTGCTGTAGCCAGAGTTTGGCTCCTCAGAAAAGCTAAGCTGGCCTCAGCCTGGTCTTTTTTTTGGATGGGAGACCTATTAGAAAAGGTCTAGTGCTATTCGTGTTGCTTTTATGCTGATCAGCAGGGGGCGCTCATCCCATGACATGTATGGGTGCAATATTCCTCATTTAACTATGCGAACTTTAGACTGTAAAAAGAAACGCCCTTTTGATCAAGCAATCAAGCGATCCTTGTAAGACGGTGCGACCTTCAGGTGAGGAAATAAACTGTTGTCCTTAATCCCCACCTTAATAATCAACTTGGCCTAATGTTAAGGATGGTAGCGCATGATTACGGCGAGTATTGAGCTTGGCAGCATGCGCTACCCCTCTGTTGGAGAAGCTTTATTAAGGTATCAACAGGAAGGATCTTTTGCATGCAATAGCCAGAGTCTGGTTCCTCACTAAAAGCTAAGGAGACTAGAGCCTGGTCTGTACTTGTGTGGCTGACCAATATTAGAAGACCCAGCATGCTGCTGGGGCCAGTTATTTTTTGGCCATCCAGCAGGGGGAGCTCAGTCCCTGACATGTGTGTAATCAACTTGACCTATTGTTTGAGATGGTAGCGCATCCTGACGGCCAAATTGAGGCTGTCAGGATGCGCTACCGCTGTATTAGAGCAGATGTATTGAGGAGCCCAGGTCAAAGCATGTCCTTTACCTGCAGTAGCCAGAGGCTGGCTCTTCAGTAAAGCTAAGCAGGCTTCAACCTGGTCTGTTTTTGGATGGGAGACCTATTAGAAAAGGTCTAGTGCTATTCGTGTTGCTTTTATGCTGATCAGCAGGGGTCGCTCATCCCCTGACATGTATGGGTGCAATATTCCTCATTTAACTACGCGAACTTTAGACTGTAAAAAGAAATGACCTTTTGATCAAGCAATCAAGCGGTCCTTGTAAGACGGTGTGACCTTCAGGTGAGGAAATAAACTGTTGTCCTTAATCCCCACCTTAATAATCAACTTGGCCTAATTGTAAGGATGGTAGCGCATGATTACGGCGAGTATTGAGCTTGTCAGCGTGCGCTACCCCTCTGCTGGAGAAGCTTTATTAAGGTACCAACAGGAAGGATGTCTTTTGCATGCAATAGCCAGAGTCTGGTTCCTCACTAAAAGCTAAGGAGACTAGAGCCTGGTCTGTACTTGTGTGGTTGACCAATATTCGAAGACCTAGCATGCTGCTGGGGCCAGTTATTTTTGGCCGACCAGCAGGGGGAGCTGAGTCCCTGATGTGTGTGTAGTCAACTTGACCTATTGTTTGAGATGGTAGCGCATCCTGAAGGCCAAATGGAGGCTGTCAGGATGTGCTACCTATCTATTAGAGCAGCTGTATTGAGCAGCCCAGAGCAAAGCATGTCCTTGCCCTGCAGTAGCCAGAGGCAGGCTCCTCAGTAAAGCTAAGCAGGGCTCAACCTGGTCTGTTTTTGGATGGGAGAGCTATTAGAAAAGGTCTAGGGTGCTATTCGTGTTGCTTTCATGCTGATCAGCAGGGGGCGCTCATCCCCTGACATGTATGGGTGCAATATTCCTCATATATATATATATATATGCGAACTTTAGACTGTAAAAAGAAACGACCTTTTGATCAAGCAATCAAGCGGTCCTTGTAAGACGGTGCGACCTTCAGGTGAGGAAATAAACTGTTGTCCTTAAACCCCACCTTAATAATCAACTTGGCCTAGTGTTAAGGATGGTAGCACATCCTGACGGCGAGTATTGAGCTTGTCAGCATGCGCTACCCCTCTGTTGGAGAAGCTTTATTAAGGTACCAACAGGAAGCATGTCTTTTGCATGCAGTAGCCAGAGTCTGGTTCCTCAATAAAGCTAAGGAGACTAGAGCCTGGTCTGTACTTGTGTGGTTGACCAATACTCGAAGACCTAGCATGCTGCTGGGGCCAGTTATTTTTGGCCGACCAGCAGGGGGAGCTCAGTCCCTGACGTGTGTGTAGTCAAATTGACCTATTGTTTGAGACGGTAGCGCATCCTGAAGGCCAAATGGAGGCTGTCAGGATGTGCTACCTATCTATTAGAGCAGCTGTATTGAGCAACCGAGAGCAAAGCATGCTCTTTACCTGCAGTAGCCAGAGGCTGGCTCCTCAGTAAAGCTAAGCAGGCCTCAAACTGGTCTGTTTTTGGATGGGAGACCTATTAAAACAGGTCTAGGGTGCTATTCGTGTTGCTTTTATGCTGATCAGCGGGGGCACTCATCCCCTGACATGTATGGGTGCAATATTCCTCATTTAACTATGCGAACTTTAGACTGTAAAAAGAAACACCCTTTTGATCAAGCGATCCTTGTAAGACGGTGCGACCTTCAGGCGAGGAAATAAACTGTTGTCCTTAATCCCCACCTTAATAATCAACTTGGCCTATTGTTAAGGATGGTAGCGCATGCTGACTGCGAGTATTGAGCTTATCAGCATGCTCTACCTCTCTGTTGGAGAAGCTTTATTAGGGTACCAACAGGAAGCATGTCTTTTGCATACAGTAGCCAGAGTCTGGTTCCTCACTAAAAGCTAAGGAGACTAGAGCCTGGTCTGTACTTGTGTGGCTGACCAATATTAGAAGACCTAGCATGCTGCTGGGGCCAGTTATTTTTTGGCCATCCAGCAGGGGGAGCTTAGTCCCTGACATGTGTGTAGTCAACTTGACCTATTGTTTGAGATCTTTTGATCAAGCAATCAAGCGATCCTTATTAGACGGTGGTACCAACAGGAAGCATGTCTTTTGCATACAGTAGCCAGAGTCTGGTTCCTCACTAAAAGCTAAGGAGACTAGAGCCTGGTCTGTACTTGTGTGGCTGACCAATATTAGAAGACCTAGCATGCTGCTGGGGCCAGTTATTTTTTGGCCGACCAGCAGGGGGGAGCTCAGTCCCTGACGTGTGTGTACTCTACTTGACCTATTGTTTGAGACGGTAGCGCATCCTGAAGGCCAAATGGAGGCTGTCAGGATGTGCTACCTATCTATTAGAGCAGCTGTATTGAGCATCCAAGAGCAAAGCATGTCCTTTGCCTGCAGTAGCCAGAGGCTGGCTTCTCAGTAAAGCTAAGCAGGCCTCAAACTGGTCTGTTTTTGGATGGGAGACCTATTAAAACAGGCCTAGGGTGATATTTGTGCTGCTTTTATGCTGATCAGCAGGGGGCGCTCATCCCCTGACATGTATGGGTGCAATATTCCTCATTTAACTATGCGAACTTTAGACTGTAAAAAGAAACGACCTTTTGATCAAGCAATCAAGCGGTCCTTGTAAGACGGTGTGACCTTCAGGTGAGGAAATAAACTGTTGTCCTTAATCCCCACCTTAATAATCAACTTGGCCTAATGTTAAGGATGGTAGTGCATGATTACGGCGAGTATTGAGCTTGTCAGCATGCGCTACCCCTCTGTTGGAGAAGCTTTATTAAGGTACCAACAGGAAGGATGTCTTTTGCATGCAATGGCCAGAGTCTGGTTCCTCACTTAAAGCTAAGGAGACTAGAGCTTGGTCTGTACTTGTGTGGCTGACCAATATTAGAAGACCTAGCATGCTGCTGGGGCCAGTTATTTTTTGGCCATTCAGCAGGGGGAGCTGAGTCCCTGACATGTGTGTAGTCAACTTGACCTATTGTTTGAGATGGTAGCGCATCCTGAAGGCCAAATTGAGGCTGTCAGGATGCGCTACCGCGCTATTAGAGCAGATGTATTAAACATCCCAAGGAAAAGCAAGTTATTTGCCTGCTGTAGCCAGAGTCTGGCTCCTCAGAAAAGCTAAGCTGGCCTCAGCCTGCACTGTTTTTGGATGGGAGACCTATTAGAAAAGGTCTAGTGCTATTCGTGTTGCTTTTATGCTGATCAGCAGGGGGCGCTCATCCCCTGACATGTATGGGTGCAATATTCCTCATTTAACTATGCGAACTTTAGACTGTAAAAAGAAACGACCTTTTGATCAAGCAATCAAGCGGTCCTTGTAAGACGGTGGGACCTTCAGGTGAGGAAATAAACTGTTGTCCTTAATCCCCACCTTAATAATCAACTTGGCCTAATGTTAAGGATGGTAGCGCATGATTACGGCGAGTATTGAGCTTGTCAGCATGCGCTACCCCTCTGTTGGAGAAGCTTTATTAAGGTACCAACAGGAAGGATGTCTTTTGCATGCAATAGCCAGAGTCTGGTTCCTCACTAAAAGCTAAGGAGACTAGAGCCTGGTCTGTACTTGTGTGGTTGACCAATATTCGAAGCCCTAGCATGCTGCTGGGGCCAGTTATTTTTGGCCGACCAGCAGGGGGAGCTGAGTCCCTGACGTGTGTGTAGTCAACTTGACCTATTGTTTGAGATGGTAGCGCATCCTGAAGGCCAAATGGAGGCTGTCAGGATGTGCTACCTATCTATTAGAGCATCTGTATTGAGCAGCCCAGAGCAAAGCATGTCCTTTCCCTGCAGTAGCCAGAGGCAGGCTCCTCAGTAAAGCTAAGCAGGGCTCAACCTGGTCTGTTTTTGGATGGGAGAGCTATTAGAAAAGGTCTAGGGTGCTATTCGTGTTGCTTTTATGCTGAGCAGCAGGGGGCGCTCATCCCCTGACATGTATGGGTGCAATATTCCTCATATATATATATATATATATGCGAACTTTAGACTGTAAAAAGAAACGACCTTTTGATCAAGCAATCAAGCGGTCCTTGTAAGACGGTGCGACCTTCAGGTGAGGAAATAAACTGTTGTCCTTAAACCCCACCTTAATAATCAACTTGGCCTAGTGTTAAGGATGGTAGCACATCCTGACGGCGAGTATTGAGCTTGTCAGCATGCGCTACCCCTCTGTTGGAGAAGCTTTATTAAGGTACCAACAGGAAGCATGTCTTTTGCATGCAGTAGCCAGAGTCTGGTTCCTCAATAAAGCTAAGGAGACTAGAGCCTGGTCTGTACTTGTGTGGTTGACCAATACTCGAAGACCTAGCATGCTGCTGGGGCCAGTTATTTTTGGCCGCCCAGCAGGGGGAGCTCAGTCCCTGACGTGTGTGTAGTCAACTTGACCTATTGTTTGAGACGGTAGCGCATCCTGAAGGCCAAATGGAGGCTGTCAGGATGTGCTACCTATCTATTAGAGCAGCTGTATTGAGCAACCGAGAGCAAAGCATGCTCTTTACCTGCAGTAGCCAGAGGCTGACTCCTCAGTAAAGCTAAGTAGGCCTCAAACTGGTCTGTTTTTGGATGGGAGACCTATTAAAACAGGTCTAGGGTGCTATTCGTGTTGCTTTTATGCTGATCAGCGGGGGCACTCATCCCCTGACATGTATGGGTGCAATATTCCCCATTTAACTATGCGAACTTTAGACTGTAAAAAGAAACAACCTTTTGATCAAGCGATCCTTGTAAGACGGTGCGACCTTCAGGCGAGGAAATAAACTGTTGTCCTTAATCCCCACCTTAATAATCAACTTGGCCTATTGTTAAGGATGGTAGCGCATGCTGACGGCGAGCATTGAGCTTATCAGCATGCGCTACCCCTCTGTTGGAGAAGCTTTATTAAGGTACCAACAGGAAGGATGTCTTTTGCATGCAATTGCCAGAGTCTGGTTCCTCACTAAAAGCTAAGGAGACTAGAGCCTGGTCTGTACTTGTGTGGCTGACCAATATTAGAAGACCTAGCATGCTGCTGGGGCCAGTTATTTTTTGGCCGACCAGCAGGGGAGCTCAGTCCCTGACATGTGTGTAGTCAACTTGACCTATTGTTTGAGATGGTAGCGCATCCTGACGGCCAAATTGAGGCTGTCAGGATGCGCTACCGCTGTATTAGAGCAGATGTATTGAGGAGCCCAGGTCAAAGCATGTTTTTTACCTGCAGTAGCCAGAGGCTGGCTCCTCAGTAAAGCTAAGCAGGCCTCAACCTGGTTTGTTTTTGGATGGGAGACTTATTAGAAAAGGTCTAGCGTGCTATTCGTGTTGCTTTTATACTGATCAGCAGGGGGCGCTCATCCCCTGACATGTATGGGTGCAATATTCCTCATTTAACTATGCGAACTTTAGACTGTAAAAAGAAACGACCTTTTGATCAAGCAATCAAGCGATCCTTGTAAGACGGTGCGACCTTCAGGTGAGGAAATAAACTGTTGTCCTTAATCCCCCCCTTAATAATCAACTTGGCCTATTGTTAAGGATGGTAGCGCATGCTGACGGCGAGTATTGAGCTTATCAGCATGCTCTACCTCTCTGTTGGAGAAGCTTTATTAGGGTACCAACAGGAAGCATGTCTTTTGCATACAGTAGCCAGAGTCTGGTTCCTCACTAAAAGCTAAGGAGCCTAGAGCCTGGTCTGTACTTGTGTGGCTGACCAATATTAGAAGACCTAGCATGCTGCTGGGGCCATTTAGTTTTTGGCCATCCAGCAGGGGGAGCTGAGTCCCTGACATGTGTGTAGTCAACTTGACCTATTGTTTGAGATGGTAGCGCATCCTGAAGGCCAAAGTGAGGCTGTCAGGATGCGCTACCGCGCTATTAGAGCAGATGTATTAAACAACCCAAGGCAAAGCATGTTATTTGCCTTCTGTAGCCAGAGTCTGGCTCCTCAGAAAAGCTAAGCTGGCCTCAGCCTGGTCTGTTATTGGATGGGAGACCTATTAGAAAAGGTCTAGGGCTATTCGTGTTGCTTTTATGCTGATCAGCAGGGGGCGCTCATCCCCTTACATGTATGGGTGCAATATTCCTCATTTAACTATGCGAACTTTAGACTGTAAAAAGAAACGACCTTTTGATCAAGCAATCAAGCGGTCCTTGTAAGACGGTGTGACCTTCAGGTGAGGAAATAAACTGTTGTCCTTAATCCCCACCTTAATAATCAACTTGGCCTAATGTTAAGGATGGTAGCGCATGATTACGGCGAGTATTGAGCTTGTCAGCATGCGCTACCCCTCTGTTGGAGAAGCTTTATTAAGGTATCAACAGGAAGGATCTTTTGCATGCAATAGCCAGAGTCTGGTTCCTCACTAAAAGCTAAGGAGACTAGAGCCTGGTCTGTACTTGTGTGGCTGACCAATATTAGAAGACCTAGCATGCTGCTGGGGCCAGTTATTTTTTGGCCGACCAGCAGGGGGAGCTCAGTCCCTGACATGTGTGTAGTCAACTTGACCTATTGTTTGAGATGGTAGCACATCCTGACGGCCAAATTGAGGCTGTCAGGATGCGCTACCGCTGTATTAGAGCAGATGTATTGAGGAGCCCAGGTCAAAGCATGTCCTTTCCCTGCAGTAGCCAGAGGCTGGCTCTCAGTAAAGCTAAGCAGGCTTCAACCTGGTCTGTTTTTGGATGGGAGAGCTATTAGAAAAGGTCTAGGGTGCTATTCGTGTTGCTTTTATGCTGATCAGCAGGGGGCGCTCATCCCCTGACATGTATGGGTGCAATATTCCTCATATATATATATATATATGCGAACTTTAGACTGTAAAAAGAAACGACCTTTTGATCAAGCAATCAAGCGGTCCTTGTAAGACGGTGCGACCTTCAGGTGAGGAAATAAACTGTTGTCCTTAAACCCCACCTTAATAATCAACTTGGCCTAGTGTTAAGGATGGTAGCACATCCTGACGGCGAGTATTGAGCTTGTCAGCATGCGCTACCCCTCTGTTGGAGAAGCTTTATTAAGGTACCAACAGGAAGCATGTCTTTTGCATGCAGTAGCCAGAGTCTGGTTCCTCAATAAAGCTAAGGAGACTAGAGCCTGGTCTGTACTTGTGTGGTTGACCAATACTCGAAGCCCTAGCATGCTGCTGGGGCCAGTTATTTTTGGCCGACCAGCAGGGGGAGCTCAGTCCCTGACGTGTGTGTAGTCAACTTGACCTATTGTTTGAGACGGTAGCGCATCCTGAAGGCCAAATGGAGGCTGTCAGGATGTGCTACCTATCTATTAGAGCAGCTGTATTGAGCAACCGAGAGCAAAGCATGCTCTTTACCTGCAGTAGCCAGAGGCTGGCTCCTCAGTAAAGCTAAGCAGGCCTCAAACTGGTCTGTTTTTGGATGGGAGACCTATTAAAACAGGTCTAGGGTGCTATTCGTGTTGCTTTTATGCTGATCAGCGGGGGCACTCATCCCCTGACATGTATGGGTGCAATATTCCTCATTTAACTATGCGAACTTTAGACTGTAAAAAGAAACGACCTTTTGATCAAGCAATCAAGCGATCCTTGTAAGACGGTGCGACCTTCAGGTGAGGAAATAAACTGTTGTCCTTAATCCCCACCTTAATAATCAACTTGGCCTATTGTTAAGGATGGTAGCGCATGCTGACGGCGAGTATTGAGCTTATCAGCATGCGCTACCTCTCTGTTGGAGAAGCTTTATTAAGGTACCAACAGGAAGCATGTCTTTTGCATACAGTAGCCAGAGTCTGGTTCCTCACTAAAAGCTAAGGAGACTAGAGCCTGGTCTGTACTTGTGTGGTTGACCAATATTCGAAGACCTAGCATGCTGCTGGGGCCAGTTATTTTTGGCCGACCAGCAGGGGGAGCTCAGTCCCTGACGTGTGTGTAGTCAACTTGACCTATTGTTTGAGATGGTAGCGCATCCTGAAGGCCAAATTGAGGCTGTCAGGATGCGCTACCGCGCTATTAGAGCAGATGTATTGAACAACCCAAGGGAAAGCATGTCACTTGCCTGCTGTAGCCAGAGTCTGGCTCCTCAGAAAAGCTAAGCTGGCCTCAGCCTGGTCTTTTTTTGGATGGGAGACCTATTAGAAAAGGTCTAGTGCTATTCGTGTTGCTTTTATGCTGATCAGCAGGGGGCGCTCATCCCCTGACATGTATGGGTGCAATATTCCTCATTTAACTATGCGAACTTTAGACTGTAAAAAGAAACGACCTTTTGATCAAGCAATCAGGCGGTCCTTGTAAGACGGTGTGACCTTCAGGTGAGGAAATAAACTGTTGTCCTTAATCCCCACCTTAATAATCAACTTGGCCTAATGTTAAGGATGGTAGCGCATGATTACGGCGAGTATTGAGCTTGTCAGCATGCGCTACCCCTCTGTTGGAGAAGCTTTATTAAGGTACCAACAGGAAGCATGTCTTTTGCATGCAATAGCCAGAGTCTGGTTCCTCACTAAAAGCTAAGGAGACTAGAGCCTGGTCTGTACTTGTGTGGCTGACCAATATTAGAAGACCTAGCATGCTGCTGGGGCCAGTTATTTTTTGGCCGACCAGCAGGGGGAGCTCAGTCCCTGACATGTGTGTAGTCAACTTGACCTATTGTTTGAGATGGTAGCGCATCCTGACGGCCAAATTGAGGCTGTCAGGATGCGCTACCGCTGTATTAGAGCAGATGTATTGAGAAGCCCATGTCAAAGCATGTCCTTTACCTCCAGTAGCCAGAGGCTGGCTTCTCAGTAAAGCTAAGCAGGCTTCAACCTGGTTTGTTTTTGGATGGGAGACCTATTAGAAAAGGTCTAGGGTGCTATTCGTGTTGCTTTTATACTGATCAGCAGGGGGCGCTCATCCCCTGACATGTATGAGTGCAATACTCCTCATATAACTATGCGAACTTTAGACTGTAAAAAGAAACGACCTTTTGATCAAGCAATCAAGCGGTCCTTGTAAGACGGTGCGACCTTCAGGTGAGGAAATAAGCTGTTGTCCTTAATCCCCACCTTAATAATCAACTTGGCCTAGCGTTAAGGATGGTAGCGCATCCTGACGGCGAGTATTGAGCTTGTCAGCATGCACTACCCCTCTGTTGGAGAAGCTTTATTAAGGTACCAACAAGAACCATGTCTTTTGCATGCAGTAGCCAGAGTCTGGTTCCTCACTAAAAGCTAAGGAGACTAGAGCCTGGTCTGTACTTGTGTGGCTGACCAATATTAGAAGACCTAGCATGCTGCTGCGGCCAGTTATTTTTTGGCCAACAAGCAGGGGGAGCTCATTACCTGACGTGTGTGTAGTGAACTTGACCTATTGTTTGAGATGGTAGCGCATCCTGACAGCCCCCATTTGGCCCCATTTATCTATTAGAGCAGCTGTATTGAGCAGCCCAGAGCAAAGCATGTCCTTTCCCTGCAGTAGCCAGAGGCAGGCTCCTCAGTAAAGCTAAGCAGGGCTCAACCTGGTCTGTTTTTGGATGGGAGAGCTATTAGAAAAGGTCTAGGGTGCTATTCGTGTTGCTTTTATGCTGATCAGCAGGGGGCGCTCATCCCCTGACATGTAGGGGTGCAATATTCCTAGAGTTGGGGTACTCGGACTCGTACTCGGACTCGAGTCCGGTCTCGAGTACAATTTTTAGGTGACTCGGACTTGTCACGGACTCGGATGCATTTTTACTCGGACTTGACTCGGACTCAAGCCTTTCAGACTCGGAAAATATCCCGAGTCCGTCCGAGTCCAGAGACAGTTGACGGAAATGTCACTGACTCTATGCATTATCACGAAAGTCTTGTCCAGTAGCTACTTGAAAGCCGACAGGTTTATGTGCGCACTAGAGATGCGCGGATGAGCTCAAACGTCACCCGAATCCGCAGCTTCAAATAAATTATCCGCCACCCACCCCCACCTCTATTTTTCTCTGATTCAGATAACCGCACCCGACCCGCACCCGATCGTCATTTACGGTTATTTTAATTCTTAGTTTTGCATGATGCTATGATGAATGGATGGTTCATTTTTAACAGCAGATTGATTCAGCTGATCTGCACATTGCTGCACACTTATATAAGCTTAATCACTCGTGCTTTTAAGCCAAAGCCACGCTAAAAAGAATAACGTTAACTGACATCTGGACGTGACTCTCCGCAATCTCTGATGAAATCGATTGGGTCTTTGAACGTCTACTGAATCCCTGGACAAAAGATTACAGGGGTTCACCCAGTTTAAGAAATTTCAGATCATAAAAATCTAATTCTTTTCATTTTTAAGGTATTGGTTTCGTTATAATGTACTGATTCAAATTAGTAATCAATAATAATTGTTAATTTTACTACTCGGCAAATCTGGTGCTGGCGCGGACGGAACCGGCGCGGGCGCATCAGGCGCAATCATCAAACATATTTCAAAGGAAGCCGGCGCCACATTCCCTACTAGGGCTGTATACCTTGGAGAACCTGGCGATACGATACATACCTCGATACACAGGTCACGATTCGATACGTACCTCGATACAGAGCTGTCTCGATATGATTTGATACAATGTGACACGATTCGATACGATTCAATAAAAATACATGGGCCAGAGCCAATTAGTTAATGCTGAACACATTTACTCAACAAACAGAACTCAATTTATTGAAGACAAAAGTGCATTATAACAAAGTGCATTTTGCTTAAATATTTGCAGCTTTAAGTGCTCTGATTAATTGTACACAAATTGTATTAATCTGGAAATTACCACAAGTCAACATTTAACTTTCCAAGGGTACAGTCTGAGCTCACACAAGCACAAAATCTTCTTCTTCTTATTCTTAACTTCTTATTAAATCTTCTTATAATTCTTTTTTGTGACACCATGTACTGCCATAACATATTTCACTATGAAATCACTTAAATGCTATATTTTGCTTTAACATTTGGCACAACAACAAATCTACCTCATAACAGGATGGATTTTTAAAATCTTAAAGCTAAACCAGGTTTGTCCTCAAAAAGGCAGGTTGAACAAAAATCACTGCAGCAACAAAACAATAACCTGAGGATACTCTTGGTAATGCTAGCTTTATCCTATGACTTAAGATTTTTGTTCAAAAACAGAAGTTGGTCAACATGCTTTGAGCTTAGTACACTTCTCTGTGCTGTTACGATATCGCCTGCCGTAGAGAAAACGCGCTCCGAGAAGACACTAGTCCCTGGAATGCACAGGTACACTTTGGCAAGGCGTGACATTAGTGGATATTCATTCTGGTGCTCTTTCCACCAACTGAGTGGACTTCCCTCAGCAAGAGACAGGGGTGGTGCCTCCTTGTACCTTGACATCTCCTCTTCTGCCTGGGCCTGTGTGGTTCTGTGTCTCACCGCAGGACCTGCACTGTAAGTTGAACCAAGCAGATCAGCCAAACAGCACAAGTCCTTTTTCTTCTTGGGTGGTGGGCTGGCAGGAATGTCATCCTTGTCTTCCACATGATTGTCCTCCTCTCCTGGTATCACTTTAGCCTCTTCCTATTATGCAAAATACAGATTTTTTATCAATAAACCCATAGTTAATTCTATAAAGAGCATATTCAAAGACATTTAATAGTTAGTTTGCCTTTTATTTAATGCGATGAACTGACAAACCTTTACAATATATTGTTTTGCTAGTATAGTGCTTTACATGAAGTATATGTTTGAAACCATTTAGTTTTTTTAAGCTCTAACATACTATTATGAATTTGAAATTATGAACTGAATATTTCGTTTTATTACACTTAGTGTATATGTGTGTGTGTGTGTGTGTGTGTTTGTTTGTTTTTTATGTTTTTTAACTATGTAATGCTAATGTTAATGACACAGTGAAAGGGCTTACCTGAAATAGTTCTTGAATTCTTCGAGCTTCTGCAGTGATTCTCAAGTATATTTCCTCTCGTTCATCATCAGGAAGGAAGGGCAAAGCTTTGAATCTTGGATCGAGTGCTGAACATACATACATGGTCTCTTTCTGCTGATCCATGTACCTCTTGCTCAAATCTTGGCAAATAGCCGCTTTGATTTCTTTCACTATCTCACTATCTGCTCTGCTCTCTTGGAAATCCTGGATGAGCTGAGCATGAAGAGGGGCCACAACTGACAGTGTTGGAGAGCTTTCTTTTGACATTACAAGAGTAGCAATCTTCATGGGCTTCATTGCATCCACTATCTCCTCCGCAGATGTAATGTCCGACTCACATAGGGTGCAAACTTCTTTCTCGGTTTTCCTAAGCTCGTTGGACAGAAGAGCAGCGGAGACAGCGGGTTGCTGCTCAAGAAAGCGCTCGAGCATATCATGCGTGCTATTCCAGCGCGTCACAACATCAGTGATCAGTTTATGTTCAGGCAACTCGAGCAACTTCTGCTTCTGTCGAAGTATGTGGCTGGCTGTGGTACTGCGCTTAAAAAAGGTGGATATCCGTCTAACACGTCCCAATAAACGAGCGACAGCAGGAAGCTTCAGTGCACGCTGCGAGGCCAGGTTTAAAGTGTGAGCGAAGCACCTGAAATGCAACATACCGGCAAGCTCCGCTGCGACGCTCATATTTGCGGCGTTGTCAGTCACAATAGCTGGGTCTTTGGATACGAGGTCCCACTCCTCCAGCGCCGCTTTCAGTAACTCTGCAATGTTTGACCCCGTATGGCTCTTGTGCATGGCTCGCGTTTGTAACACGTGCGACATCAGTTCCCACTCCTCGTCAACGTAATGGCAAGTGATTGTAACAAAAGCTTCCGTGGCTCGCGATGTCCACCCGTCACAAGTCAGTGCCACTCGTGGGGCAGAACTCAGGGCTGACTTAACATCGTCTTTGACTTTGTCATATATTCTCGGTACTGCTTTGTCGGTCATGTAGCTGCGGGTAGGGATCACGTAACGGGGATCTAACGTGTTGATCATAAAGCGAAAGCCTGTGTTCTCGACAACACTGTAGGGACATAAACCTTTGCAAATATAATGCACCACAGACTCCGTAATCTTCTGTGCACGGACTGAGTTAGATGGAAGCTTGGATGTTGTGTTGTCCAAAGTAGTTTGCGTGGGGTCCCGTGTTTTTTTGGGCTGCGGCGAAGCTAGCTTGTCTGCATGGTGTCTTTGCAGGTGGGAGCGCAGGTTAGTTGTATTACCGGTGTAGCGTATAGAAGCCTGGCAATGCTTGCAGATTGCATTTGTTTTATCGATCCCTTGGTTTCCTTCCTTTGCTTTAAAACCAAAATGTGTCCAAACATCTGCCTTTAGGGACAACAGCGCTTCTAAAATCTTCGACATTTTCTATGACTTTTTTGAAACTCGCGGGCGCCGCTGCGCCCCCTAATGGCTGGGCGGAGTATCGATGCTAAGGCCTAGAATGTCGATACTGTATCTTTTTTTATTATATCGGTATGTATCTAAGAATCGATATTTTGAGCACACCCCTATTCCCTACCGTCCTTACTATGTGTTTTGAGCGAATATTTGCATTTATTCACATACGACTGAATTAGAAATGGTAGCCTGTCATGATTTTGGCTAGTGCAGGACACTACGGAATGATGTGCATCAGAGGGAATTTAGAAGTGGGTATATGCAAAGCCGGCGGATTAAAAATGGATATCCGCAGGTACTGCACTACACCACTAAATATTACCCTACTCAATAGCATTAACACAGGCGCAACTTCAAACTTGATCTGGAATGTCTTTTTTTCTGTCACAACTTCTCGGACACACACACACAAATGAAATCGTTTCCTGAAAAAAGTATTTAGAACAGGTTCATATTTTAGAAAATGTAGTTAATATTTGCCTCATTATTGATTCATCTCATCCACCCGCGACCCACCCGCAAATAATCAGAATGCTTTTTTTTATTACCCGACCCACCCGACCCGCGGATATAACCGCCATCCGCGCATCACTAGTGCGCGCACACTCAAAGCGCGATCACAGAACGCGCCTCTCAGTCAGTGTGCGAATACAGAGTTGTCTTTCGCTTCTAATAGGGTCTGTTATTGCTACACACATGCTCGTCTGTTTTGTCTTAAGTAAACCTGAACAGGAGAAATACTGATGCGTCAAAATATTTGATCTCTGCGTCAGATCTTAAAGCGACAGCAGCGTAAACCTGCAGCAGCAGACCACGTGAAACAATAATCAAACAACAAAAGAAAAAGAGAAAAATCACTCGCTGTTCTTGACTGAATCACTTATTAACTGTAATAAGAATTATCTTTAATGTATACAGCGAAGATTTTGCAGTGTTTTATTTTAACATTTATTACTTCATGTATGTCTGAATGTCTGTAGTGAATCAAATGTCTGTAGTCTATTTCTCTAATAGCCTTTATATAGACCTACATAAAAAAAAAAAAACTTACAAAAAAAACCCTACAATTCTATTTTTTTAAAAATTCTATTTTAAAAAATATTATTTCATTTGTATTTTTGATTAATATATGTATTAATACTTTTGCTTGTAAGTAATACTTGGAGTGTTTACTTGCCTTGAGCTCGAGAATGTTTTACTTACATTAGTTGATTAGTTTTTTTTTTTTCTATATTGAAATTATTATTATTTAAACATGGTGGCAGTTTCTAGCTTGAAAGAAAAATAATTTTTCTAACATCTTTGCAGCAACAGTTTTTATGGGTCCAAAACCATCTTGGGTGTACATGATTTTCTAATAATTCAATGGCCCATCATCAATTATTCCTTATATAATGTAATTTATTGTAATTAATGTAACTATAAATGCATTCAAAAATAAAACAGGTGTGAGTTTGCTGTGACTTATGGAAAGTATAGGTAGGCCTTTATACATAGTGTGGACCATTGTAAAGACTAGGTTTATCCCTCACAACCTCATTTTCATTCAAGAAAAAAAAGTCATATACAACCCAAAACACACACAGCCACAATCAGAAATAAAAGAGGTGCATTTTCTGCTCTTAAGGTTCCATTCACCAAGATACCTACTCCTTTACCCCCACCCTTGAATTTATACATTTACTACATTGATGAATAAAGTCAAGTCTTGCCCTATAATTTTTCACATTCTAAAACCTGTTTCACTCTAAAATATGTCACATTACATAGATCAGCCATAACTTCTGTCAACATGACTTTAAGTTTGCTAAGCAGAGCATGGACACTCATGAGATGTTGGGAAATCAAAAATCAAAATGGCAACATCCACTAGAGGTTTGCTTTTCTTACATTTCAAGTTTCTAGTATGCCTAGTAAGAGCTTGATTAGCTGGTTCAGGTGTGTTTAATTGGGGCTGGAGCTAAAATCTGTAGGACACCTCCCTCCAGGACCGAGTTTTGGCACCCCTGGATTAAAACAATGTTAAGATACTGACAAACAGTAGTGTTTCCTTGGACTCGGATGGACTCGACTCGGACTCGGCCCTTTGGGACTCGGACTTGAGTCCGACTCGGCCCATTTTGGACTCGATTGGTAAAAGACTCGGACTCGACTTAGGTGGACTCGAACCCAACACTAAATATTCCTCATATAAGCAAGCGAACTTTAGACTGTAAAAAGAAACGACCTTTTGATCAAGCAATCAGGCGGTCTTTGTAAGACGGTGTGACCTTCAGGTGAGGAAATAAACTGTTGTCCTTAATCCCCACCTTAATAATCAACTTGGCCTAATGTTAAGGATGGTAGCGCATGATTACGGCGAGTATAGAGCTTGTCAGCATGCGCTACCCCTCTGTTGGAGAAGCTTTATTAAGGTACCAACAGGAAGGATGTCTTTTGCATGCAATTGCCAGAGTCTGGTTCCTCACTAAAAGCTAAGGAGACTAGAGCCTGGTCTGTACTTGTGTGGCTGACCAATATTAGAAGACCTAGCATGCTGCTGGGGCCATTTATTTTTTGGCCATCCAGCAGGGGGAGCTGAGTCCCTGACATGTGTGTAGTCAACTTGACCTATTGTTTGAGATGGTAGCGCATCCTGAAGACCAAACTGAGGCTGTCAGGATGCGCTACCGCGCTATTAGAGCAGATGTATTGAACAATCCAAGGCAAAGCATGTCATTTGACTGCTGTAGCCAGAGTCTGGCTCCTCAGAAAAGCTAAGCTGGCCTCAGCCTGCACTGTTTTTGGATGGGAGACCTATTAGAAAAGGTCTAGTGCTATTCGTGTTGCTTTTATGCTGATCAGCAGGGGGCGCTCATCCCCTGACATGTATGGGTGCAATATTCCTCATTTAACTATGCGAACTTTAGACTGTAAAAAGAAACGACCTTTTGATCAAGCAATCAGGCGGTCCTTGTAAGACGGTGTGACCTTCAGGTGAGGAAATAAACTGTTGTCCTTAATCCCCACCTTAATAATCAACTTGGCCTATTGTTAAGGATGGTAGCGCATGCTGACGGCGAGTATTGAGCTTATCAGCATGAGATACCTCTCTGTTGGAGAAGCTTTATTAAGGTACCAACAGGAAGCATGTCTTTTGCATACAGTAGCCAGAGTCTGGTTCCTCACTAAAAGCTAAGGAGACTAGAGCCTGGTCTGTACTTGTGTGGCTGACCAATATTAGAAGACCTAGCATGCTGCTGGGGCCAGTTATTTTATGGCCGACCAGCAGGGGGAGCTCAGACCCTGACATGTGTGTAGTCAACTTGACCTATTGTTTGAGATGGTAGCGCATCCTGAAGGCCAAATGGAGGCTGTCAGGATGTGCTACCTATCTATTAGAGCAGATGTATTGAGGAGCCCAGGTCAAAGCATGTCCTTTACCTCCAGTAGCCAGAGGCTGGTTCTCAGTAAAGCTAAGCAGGCCTCAACCTGATTTGTTTTTGGATGGGAGACCTATTAGAAAAGGTCTAGGGTGATATTCGTGTTGCTTTTATACTGATCAGCAGAGGACGCTCATCCCCTGACATGTATGAGTGCAATATTCCTCATATATCTATGCGAACTTTAGACTGTAAAAAGAAACGACCTTTTGATCAAGCAATCAGGCGGTCCTTGTAAGACGGTGTGACCTTCAGGTGAGGAAATAAACTGTTGTCCTTAATCCCCATCTTAATAATCAACTTGGCCTAATGTTAAGGATGGTAGCGCATGATTACGGCGAGTATTGAGCTTGTCAGCATGCGCTACCCCTCTGTTGGAGAAGCTTTATTAAGGTACCAACAGGAAGGATGTCTTTTGCATGCAATAGCCAGAGTCTGGTTCCTCACTAAAAGCTAAGGAGACTAGAGCCTGGTCTGTACTTGTGTGGCTGACCAATATTAGAAGACCTAGCATGCTGCTGGGGCCAGTTATTTTTTGGCCGACCAGCAGGGGGAGCTCAGTCCCTGACGTGTGTAGTCAACTTGACCTATTGTTTGAGATGGTAGCGCATCCTGAAGGCCAAATTGAGGCTGTCAGGATGCGCTACCGCGCTATTAGAGCAGATGTATTGAACAACCCAAGGCAAAGCATTTCATTTGCCTGCAGTAGCCAGAGGCTGGCTCCTCAGAAAAGCTAAGCAGGCCTCAACCTGGTTTGTTTTTGGATGGGAGACCTATTAGAAAAGGTCTAGTGCTATTCGTGTTGCTTTTATGCTGATCAGCAGGGGGCGCTCATCCCCTGACATGTATGGGTGCAATATTCCTCATTTAACTATGCGAACTTTAGACTGTAAAAAGAAACGACCTTTTGATCAAGCAATCAGGCGGTCCTTGTAAGACGGTGTGACCTTCAGGTGAGGAAATAAACTGTTGTCCTTAATCCCCACCTTAATAATCAACTTGGCCTATTGTTAAGGATGGTAGCGCATGCTGACGGCGAGTATTGAGCTTATCAGCATGCGCTACCTCTCTGTTGGAGAAGCTTTATTAAGGTACCAACAGGAAGCATGTCTTTTGCATACAGTAGCCAGAGTCTGGTTCCTCACTAAAAGCTAAGGAGACTAGAGCCTGGTCTGTACTTGTGTGGCTGACCAATATTAGAAGACCTAGCATGCTGCTGGGGCCAGTTATTTTTTGGCCGACCAGCAGGGGGAGCTGAGTCCCTGACATGTGTGTAGTCAACTTGACCTATTGTTTGAGATGGTAGCGCATCCTGAAGGCCAAATTGAGGCTGTCAGTATGCGCTACCGCGCTATTAGAGCAGATGTATTGAACAATCCAAGGCATAGCATGTCATTTGCCTGCTGTAGCCACAGTCTGGCTCCTCAGAAAAGCTAAGCTGGCCTCAGCCTGCACTGTTTTTGGATGGGAGACCTATTAGAAAAGGTCTAGTGCTATTCGTGTTGCTTTTATGCTGATCAGCAGGGGGCGCTCATCCCCTGACATGCATGGGTGCAATATTCCTCATTTAACTATGCAAAGTTTAGACTGTAAAAAGAAACGACCTTTTGATCAAGCAATCAGGCGGTCCTTGTAAGACGGTGTGACCTTCAGGTGAGGAAATAAACTGTTGTCCTTAATCCCCACCTTAATAATCAACTTGGCCTAATGTTAAGGATGGTAGCGCATGATTACGGCGAGTATTGAGCTTGTCAGCATGCGCTACCCCTCTGTTGGAGAAGCTTTATTAAGGTACCAACAGGAAGGATCTTTTGCATGCAATAGCCAGAGTCTGGTTCCTCACTAAAAGCTAAGGAGACTAGAGCCTGGTCTGTACTTGTGTGGCTGACCAATATTAGAAGACCTAGCATGCTGCTGGGGCCAGTTATTTTTTGGCCGACCAGCAGGGGGAGCTCAGTCCCTGACGTGTGTAGTCAACTTGACCTATTGTTTGAGATGGTAGCGCATCCTGAAGGCCAAATTGAGGCTGTCAAGATGCGCTACCGCGCTATTAGAGCAGATGTATTGAACAATCCAAGGCAAAGCATGTCATTTGCCTGCTGTAGCCAGAGTCTGGCTCCTCAGAAAAGCTAAGCTGGCCTCAGCGTGCACTGTTTTTGGATGGGAGACCTATTAGAAAAGGTCTAGTGCTATTCGTGTTGATTTTATGCTGATCAGCAGGGGGCGCTCATCCCCTGACATGTATGGGTGCAATATTCCTCATTTAACTATGCGAACTTTAGACTGTAAAAAGAAACGACCTTTTGATCAAGCAATCAAGCGGTCCTTGTAAGACGGTGTGACCTTCAGGTGAGGAAATAAACTGTTGTCCTTAATCCCCACCTTAATAATCAACTTGGCCTAATGTTAAGGATGGTAGCGCATGATTACGGCGAGTATTGAGCTTGTCAGCATGCGCTACCCCTCTGTTGGAGAAGCTTTATTAAGGTACCAACAGGAAGGATGTCTTTTGCATGCAATAGCCAGAGTCTGGTTCCTCACTAAAAGCTAAGGAGACTAGAGCCTGGTCTGTACTTGTGTGGCTGACCAATATTAGAAGACCTAGCATGCTGCTGGGGCCAGTTATTTTTTGGCCGACCAGCAGGGGGAGCTCAGTCCCTGACATGTGTGTAGTCAACTTGACCTATTGTTTGAGATGGTAGCGCATCCTGAAGGCCAAATTGAGGCTGTCAGGATGCGCTACCGCGCTATTAGAGCAGATGTATTGAACAACCCAAGGCAAAGCATTTCATTTGCCTGCAGTAGCCAGAGGCTGGCTCCTCAGAAAAGCTAAGCAGGCCTCAACCTGGTTTGTTTTTGGATGGGAGACCTATTAGAAAAGGTCTAGTGCTATTCGTGTTGCTTTTATGCTGATCAGCAGGGGGCGCTCATCCCCTGCAATGTATGGGTGCAATATTCCTCATTTAACTATGCGAACTTTAGACTGTAAAAAGAAACGACCTTTTGATCAAGCAATCAAGCGGTCCTTGTAAGACGGTGTGACCTTCAGGTGAGGAAATAAACTGTTGTCCTTAATCCCCACCTTAATAATCAACTTGGCCTATTGTTAAGGATGGTAGCGCATGCTGACGGCGAGTATTGAGCTTATCAGCATGCACTACCCCTCTGTTGGAGAAGCTTTATTAAGGTACCAACAGGAAGCATGTCTTTTGCATGCAATAGCCAGAGTCTGGTTCCTCACTTAAAGCTAAGGAGACTAGAGCCTGGTCTGTACTTGTGTGGCTGACCAATATTAGAAGACCTAGCATGCTGCTGGGGCCAGTTATTTTTTGGCCAACCAGCAGGGGGAGCTCAGTCCCTGACATGTGTGTAGTCAACTTGACCTATTGTTTGAGATGGTAGCGCATCCTGAAGGCCAAATTGAGGCTGTTAGGATGTGCTACCTATCTATTAGAGCAGCTGCATTGAGCAACCGAGAGCAAAGCATGTCCTTTGCCTGCAGTAGCCAGAGGCTGGCTTCTCAGTAAAGCTAAGCAAGCCTGAGCCTTTTCTATTCTGGATGGGAGACCTATTAGAAAAGGGCTAGGGTGCTGTTGGTGTTGCTTTTATGCTGATCAGCAGGGGGCACTCATCCCCTGACATGTATGGGTGCAATATTCCTCATATAACTATGCGAAGTTCAGACTGTAAAATGAAACAACCTTTTGACTAAGCAGTCAAGCCGTCTTTGTAAGACGGAGCGACCTTCAGGGGAGGAAATAAACTGGAAATAAACTGTTGTCCTTAATCCCCACCTTAATAATCAACTTTGCCTAGTGTTGAGGATGGTAGTGCTTCCTGACGGCAAGTATTGAGATTGTCAGCGTGCGTTACCCATCTGTTGGAGAAGCTTTATTAAGGTACCAACAGCAAGTATATCTTTTGCATGCAGTAGCCAGAGTCTGGTTCCTCACTAAAAGCTAAGGAGACTAGAGCCTGGTCTGTACTTGTGTGGCTGACCAATATTAAAAGACCTAGCATGCTGCTGGTGCCAGTTATTTTTTGGCCAACCAGCAGGGGGAGCTCAATCCCTGACTTGTATGTTGTCGATTTGTCCGTTTGTTTAAGATGTTTGACAGGTTTGACATGTCAATAAATATCAGAAAATGACTACAAAATGTGTGATTCATGATGTTGTATTATTATTATTATTATTATTATTATTATTATTATTCCTATATTTAAACTGGCAGATCTAAGAACGACAAGTTTATAGGGTCCATTTCCAGGAAACATACTGATTAATTGTTTATTTAATACACTATAAATACACTGTAAATGTTACAGAAGCTAAATTAAATAGTAGAAAAATACTGCATGTTTAAATATCGTTCGACTGATTATCTGTCTATTCACGATAAGAACCCGGAAGATCCTGTCATAAATGACCATAACTGGACAAGTAAGTGTTACGCCTCTGCTCAACTGGGTTGTCCTTGGCTTTGAAGTTCCCATGGCACTCGCAGAACTCGCTGTAATTGGACTATCTTTTAAACCAAATTAAAAAATGCTTAATGTTGCAAAGTCCGTTTTGCAGTTATTATTACATCTGTAATATTCTCAGTTAACAATACAGTGTTGTGGTGCGAAATTGCCACTTTACCCAGATTGTAACCCTAACCCTAAGCATATTTTCATTAAACTACAAATAACAGCGCAATATTTTTTGGCGTTCTATCGATAGAATGGCAGAGGCTTATGGGTAATGTAGTTTAGAATGTTCAATTATACAATAGGGGAAAATACAATCTTTTTTTGAACAAAGGGTTATCTAAACATGTTAATTGTGCAAACATCTATGGCATATTCAAGAGGCAGGCTGCAATTTGGTAATTTACTTAGACCGCTTTTTTAAAACACCTTCATACCACCTTTTCATATGTTTTAGAACTTTGTCCAACATTATGTAATTAACATAGCATAAGTAGTTTTCTCTTTGTCATTATAATCAGACACTGATTTACAGCCATTTGAAATGTTCAAATATTTATTTATTTATTCATTTATTCATTTGCTCTCCAGGGGACTCTACTGGGCCCCTGGGGATGGAAGAGCAGTAAAATGTACACAAATCTCTTCTCATCATCGACAACACACTGTGCTGAGTCACATTTTTTAGATGATCTTTTCAGCAACTTGCCAATATGTAAGTCATAGTTATCTCAGAATAAGAATAGACAGTTCCCATTTGAAATGGGCTCCACTGATTTCATTAGATCAGGAGCAGAAATACAGCGATGACAGTAAATGAAGACACAAATGTGAAAAAAAAAATACATATTGTGATCCCTCATTGTACTATCACACAATTTCAATGTGTTTATGGTACAAAAGCCATACAATTAATGCAAAGCAAAGAATCATAATATAAAACACCTAATTTGTGTCTCTGTGTAAAATATTCCTTATTTTTTGTGAAACATCAGTAATGTGCATGCTTATCTTGCTAATAATGCAGTATTAGATTCATATCTATGTATTGAGTATTGATCTTTCTCTGGTCCACAGCCATCTCTTTAGGTAACTGAATGTCATTAATATGACCAAATGTTCATGTCTTAATTAAAACACACCTAGTAGTTAGGTGTATTGTTTACAGAAGTAAATGGTGTTTTTACCAAACACCATCCATAATACAGAATATTCACCATACTTTATTATTCAACATTATGTGCAATACTTTACTGGAGAATACATCATAAAGACAGCTAAAGTAGATTATAAAGACAAATGATATTCAAGAGAAATAAAAATGGGTTATGTTAAACGGTATGCATTAGTGCAACAGAATGTCAGGGTGCAGAATAACAGCGAGTATGTGAAAAATGATAACGGTCTTTTGAGAGATCAACATCAAATATAACTACATTGCTTGAATACATACATCTGTCTTTTCTGTTTAGGCACAAGAAGACCATGTTCATTCCTCATTCATCAGGACTGGTTTGACTGGCTTGCTGTGACTTATTTTCTTTGCGTTTGTGGTCTCCAAAAACGCAAGCATTGTAGTTATGGCAAGCATAGTTACTGTGCTTTCACAGTAAAACTATGCTTACAGTGGTAAAACCATGGTAAGTGTTGTGGTTATTGTGCTTTGACTACAAATACCACAGTAAAACTATGGTTACTAAGGTAGAACCATGGTAAATGTTGTGGTTATTTTGCTTTAACAACAAATACCACAGTAAAACTACAGTTACAGCGGTAAAACAATGGTAAGTGTTGTGGTTACTGTGCATTGGCTACACATAATATGGTCAAGCAACAGTTACTATGGTTAAAATATGGTAAATGTGCTGGCTTTTACATGATCATGCCATACTGGGTTGGTTGATTTGTACAGCTGTCATTAGTCACGTGAATATGATTAAAATGGTTTTATTCATTTATCTATTTCAAAACTGCAACAGTTAGAAGTTAGTTTAGGCTAATGTCAATGGTAGGCTAACGTTAGCAGCTGTGCTAGCGCAACAGCCGACTGTTCTACTAACTAATTTGACCGCATACGCTTCCATTTTAACACATGACCCCATGTAACAAGATGCAGAAGCACCAAAATAATTAAAATAATGATCTCATTACAAAAGAAAAGATTTTGAA
>VONZ01003209.1:0-26516 GCA_012976165.1 Labeo catla
TCGTTATCGATTTACCCCCAGCCCTATAAGCACTAGTATCTTTTAAAAAGGTACTAGTGTCACACCCCCGGATTGTTTTGTATTGGTTTTTCCCCTCATGTTCCCATATATTGTTGTTTCTGTTCCTGTCCTTGTTATCGTCATTATTAGTTAACCACCATCACCTGTTTGTGTATCGTCAGCCACCCTTTATAAGTTGTTTGAGTTCAATGCTTTGTGTCCGGTCTCATCATGAATATGTGTGTTCTTGTCTTCCTATTGTTGATTTACCTGTGTGGATTATATTAAAGACTTCTCATTGCATTTCATCGTAGTGTTGCGCCTTCCTCCTCACGTGTTATAACAACTAGTACCCAAGCACTATTAATTAATTAATAGAATAGATAATGATAGCTAAAACAATAAGTACAAATAGGTAGCCAGTAGATACTAATACAGGTTTCTGGTTAAAATGTGAAATGGTTTTACGCCGCGCCCAGCTCATTGCATTTCATCGTAGTGTTGCGCCTTCCTCCTCACGTGTTGTGACAACTAGTACCCAAGCACTATTAATTAATTAATAGAATAGATATTAGTAGCTAAAAACAATAAGTACAAATAGTATGACAGTAGATACTAATAGGTTTTACGGATTAAATGTTAAAATGGTTTGCCATACAACCAGCTGCATCGAGATGGAAGATTTAATGAATCGAAATCCTTCATATTCTTCATATCATGTAAGAACACAATAATAATGTGCTGTCATTACCCCAAGGAGCTATTTCTACCTGATCTGCCCTTAATGACTTTCATTGCTGCAATCTAATGTAGTCAGGCTGATTCACTCACATTAAAATCATATTTTTAATTTGAATAAAACCAGTTCATTTGCGAAGCATTTTCTGAAGTCAACTGACAATCTTTTTCTTTACAGTGCTGGCAATGTCTCCGCAGTCTGTATGGCAACATGATCAAAAAGCGTTTTCTGTGATAATCGCTGAGAGCAAAGCATGAAGCGTACTAGTGAAAATGAATCCCCTTGAAGTCAGAAAAGGAACTCTTCAGAAGCAGGAGAGTTATGTATTCATTTAGTTCAGTATATTAGTGAGAGAATCTGGCCTTTGACAGCCAGACAGTCAGTTTCTGTACATTTATAAGGTTATAAGCAATATGGCTAATCCCCGTGGATAAATGTCACAAGCTGCAGGAAAGTAGCGCTGCATATATTTAGGTCTCAACTCGTGGCTGCTATTATCCTGTCCTGTCAGGCATGGCATTTAAGCTCAAAACACAGTATTTATTCAAATGTTTAAAGTACTTAATAAATACCACATATACATGGTCCTTTCTCATCTACACCTGAGCAAGGCATGCCGTAATGCAACGCGGACTCCAAGGTGAACCCCTCTCTCAGGCATTACACAACTGTACAATAACTAAATAAATCCCCCCAAGCACAGAGTGAGACTCACCTGGCAGTTTCCTGACCCCAGATCTGTCACCTGACAAAGGGTTTGTAGGGGGGAAACAATTGCATGGCTGTCAAATACTAAATGGATTAAGAGCAGCAGCGGCAGTGCAGGACTTGATTACATTCTCAGCATCAGTGTGTGCTGCTGCAGGACACTGTATGTGCACTTCAGCGCTTCTAGGGCTCAATCAATAGCACTCGGCCTTTAGCCTTTGGAGGCTTCTGGGTTTTAAATGGACTAGCAACAGCTGCTGGACACATCGACTCATTCTGTGCACAAGAAACCATACAAATCCTCAATCGTAATGCAACGATAAATTCACGAACCTAAATATGAGAGAGTGGGGCAAGATGAACTACACTTCAGCATACTTTTAAAAGGAATACATTTAAATGTGAAAAGAATGTTTTCAGACAGTAAATGTATATTAAATATATATTCAAATCTATATTATAATAATTGTTTCTCTCTACAAGTATTATCTACAAGTATTTTTTATCAACAGCGGCAGCAAATATGGCTGATTTTTCACTATTTGAAGAGTTGTCCTTTTGCTATTGAGTTATAAAGTGACTATTTTCCCATTCACCCCCAAGGAATCACTATAGAATATGCTGCAGTGACATATAATACAGAGCATGCAGAAAAAGCAATAACATCAGGAGATGCAATTCCACGTTTTCTATTCAGAGCCAAGGTTACAGACACCTCCGAACAAGCCGTCTCATTTCAGTAAACTGTGGGCCACAAACACATAAACATCCATTTATCTGAAACACTCTTCACAACAGTAGTTGGTCCAGAGCCCAATCTCTGTCCCCGAGAGGCTTCTCGACTGATGAACGGCTCCAGACTCGTTCAGGTAAACAGGGTGAGAGAAAGTCACCGGCTGGGGAGCAGAGCTAATGAACGATCTAATTAATAAATCAGCATTCACACGCAGATGATGCTCTCAACAATTGAGTCTCATTCATTATTGTATCTGGGTCAAACGTGTCCCTCAGTGTTGGACAAATCCTCACAGACATGTCATTACAAGCGCAGTTATGAATTAGCACACTGGAAGAGATTTGAAGCTGAATTATTATTGTGTTTAGCAAGTTATTTGCCTGACAGAGCACAACATTTTAGCAATTTAAAGTCAACAGCTTTAACAACCCACCATTATTTAATCTAGACACTGTAAAAAAGTAACCTGCAGTTGTTACCTTGGCAATTTCTACATGATTTAACCCCAAAATTAGTTTTGTTGGTCTAAATTAATGTGTAGAGGTTGGTTCAGTGGTACTAAGTAATAAAACCAGCTAGATATAACTACTTTTTGTAACTTTTATAATGTTTTTTTGACCGAAATTTAGACAGAGTTAGGGAAAATTACTTTTAAAAGTAATGGATTACAACATTGCGCTATTGCTTAAAAAGTAACTAATTGTGTTACTTGGTTACTTTTTATGGAAAGTAATGCATTACATTACTTTTGTGCTACTTTTTCCTCATCTGGGCTGGGCTTGCTTGTTTGTTTTTATTATAACAAGGTTTTTAAAAAAGCCCTTTCACATACCGTTTACTTTGTTTAAAATTCGGTCTAATAATTTAATAATCAGAACTGTTAAACAAAGGCTGTAAAATAATGAAGATGGAGAATGGGAGCTTTGTGCACTCATTTTTTTTTTCCATCGCCTTCGAAATAAAAGTCCTATATGCTGTCCAACATATCTGCCAAAAAATAAAAAAAATTACTCATCAGTGTTGATAATTTAAAAAATGCCAAATATTGGCTAATATGTCAGCTTTGGAAATGTATATCAGTTGACCACTAGCCACCAACTAGTCAAGATGTAAAATAGTTATGAATCAGAAAAAACAATAGTGTATGGGGAGGGCAGGTAAACAAGGCCAAACCACATCACCATCTTCAAGTCATTTCATCCCAATGGCTCCATTTCGCTTTGTCAGGTGAACATTATAACACTGAGAGACCCTCGTTTAGCTGCGTCTCGTCAGATAGGATGACATGTTTTAAATTATCCACAGAGCTGGTTTTCTATCCTCCGAGCTTGTCGCCTGTCGAGCTGTAAACTCAGACTGAGGTCGCTCTCCAAGGTCTGAATTTATGCATTGTGCAAATGTTATGCCAATACTTCCCTTTTCTGTCTTTTTTTAGCTTCTTCCCCTCCTTCAATTAATATCGCGCCACAAAGCGTGCTCCATTACCCAGAGAGACAGAAGGGGAAATGTGCTTTGACTGATAATATGAACACATGTTTCCCCTGGAGCCAGCTTCATCTCCCACAATCCTCATCATCAGTCGGCTGGCTAATCTGAACACAATGAGGGAAGTTGGGCTCCATTGACTGAACTCTTAATTAAAACCCAGACAAAAGTATCTCATTCTCAACACTTCCATTAGGCTGGAATGAAAGAAGCTGAGCGAAGACACACATGTGCCCTTAGAATGCACCATTCCAGATAGCTGCTAAAGGACTTCACTATGCTGCCATTGTTGGGATATATAATAACCAGACAAAAGAGCAAAGAAACTACTAGGACAGGATTGGTTTTGAAAACATACGTCTGTAAGTAATCGTTACTGCAGATGTCATTCATGATTAGTTTGAATGGGATATAAGTGATGTCAGCGTCAGTCGTCCTTATATTCAAACTATGCAAGGTGCGTAAGATCCCCCAAACCACCAGTGGACCCTCATGCTCTCAAAGACACTGTCATAGCAAAATATGGCAGAAAAGTATACCCACTGTGCCACGAAAAGAGATACGTATTATAGTATATGCATACATCTTCCGTCCTTGAAATGCCTAATAAAACAGTGCTTAAGTTGGTAAGTGCCACCTGTTATCAGACAGTGGATTTACATTCAGCCTGTCTGCCATTTTCGTTCAGAACAATAAGAAAATTGGGCTACATTTTTGTTGTAAATTTTAAGCGGTTGATGGAAAACAAGCTAATGTGAATTCAAGAAACATCCAACGTGATCTCATAATTCGTATCCATTTTACGTAAAATGTGGTTTTACAAAATATACATTATCTTACGTTTTTCCAGACACTAAAATGTACAATACTGACATTTTTACAGCATCTAAACATACAAATACTTATTTTTACGTATTTTCAACATTTAAACGTACAATACTGACGTATTATATGACACCTAAAAACGAATCCTTATGAATTTTGAAATCACTGCATTAATTTCACTATTGTTGTTTTTATTTGTCATACCAATGACCTTATGTTTTCAACTGCATTATTAAATTGTTAATGGTTATTTAATATGAAATTATAACATTTCATTCTGTTCTGTGTGATTTCTGCTGCCCGCACGTTTCCAAGAATAGGCCTACATAATGTTAAACAAGACTACACTTTAAAATCCTTAAAATAAAAAAAAATCTGCAAGCGTTTAACCATTTATGTAATATTAACGTGATGGGACACAAAAGGCGTTTTGTCCGACATGTTGTGACTAACAATAGAACCATAAAATACACCGAACACGCATTATAATTACAAAATGAAATTTTATTTGTGCGCTGTCATCCAGATTTTAAGAATCCATATGATTGCGAGGAACAGACCCAAATTCATCCGCGCTGAAGTGCATTTTACAAATTCAAATAGTGCCGCATCAAGAAACGACAGGTTTTACGGCAGGAAAATTGAACGCCCATTGGTTCTCGCCTGCGTTCATCACAGATTACGACATGCCGTGTCTCTGGTGAGGTGTGTTTTGAATGATGTGTGCGCGCCTTCACGGAGGGAAAAAAATCTGGATAATATTTTCAACAATTAACAAGTTAAATTGCTTAATTTACTCTGCACCTCACACAAACCTTCCGTCATTTGGACTGCTTTTTGGTACTGCATTTGACATTTTTGCAATAAATAAATGATTGCGATTGCACTTATTTGTCTGTCATGTTTTTCGTTATTACTGTACAGAGAGAGTTATGGTTAGGTTTAGAGGTAGGAGTGGGATTAGCGACTATACCAAATATTTGTATTCTATATTATTACTAAAACGGTAATTTCCCTGCATATTTTGGTCAGATACATTTTATATCCTTTTATATTCACTATAAAATGGGTAGATTTAGGTTTGGGGGTAGGTTAAGGGGGCTAAAAATCTAAATCGGTTGTTGATAAAATGATAAAAAGGCATTGATACGAATATTTTAATGATATAAAAAATACGTAAATATTTCATGTTTTTTAGCTAAAAATATGTAGTATTTTGTACTTTTTAAATGTTTAAAGTGCGTCTAAACTGTACGTTTTAGCATCAATAAAAATGTACAAAAATGTACGTTTTGTGCCTCAAAATGTTAAATACTTACGTATAAACAATGAGACTACGCTGAAATATCAACACTTCAGATTATGTGTTATTTTATAAAGGTTCTTTTTTTTTGTAGCCTATATGTTAGTAGAAAACATGTTATGTTGTAAGTCACCCAAACAAATTTTTTTGTTTGTTTAAAATCTGGCCATTATTTTGAATGTTTTTATTGTAATGTTCATGCATAGTGCTGCTAATTGTGTTGTTTGTGTACCTTTTGAACATTTGAAACATTATTTAACAATACCGTGATAATATTGATAACAGTGATTATTTTGGTCACTATAATAGTGATATAAAATATTCAAACTGTCCCATCTCTATTTCTGAATAGCTTAATGCTTCAGTAAACATTATCCATTACAACCTTTAGTCCAAAGTGTTTCGTAGGGCTCCTAAAAGGCTAGTACTGGCTTAGAGTGATATTTATACACTGGAAAGGATAACAAAAGAAAGAAAGAAAAAAAATCTCCTCAATTTATAACAATATTTCATAAAGATGATACAATGTTAATATACTAATCTACTTGTACCAAAATTGGCTTTTTACTTGAGCTTATGGAATCACTCAGTTGTAATCCTTCATTGCACATTAAAACAAAGGAGGATGTGTTCAATGTGTGCTTAGCATTTTATTTCTCAAGAAAAAACAATCCTTTCTTTTTCTTGACTAGGAAATGAGATGCATTTGAAAAAGGTTTATCTGGTTTAATAACTGCAAAATAAATTGTATTAGACTTTCTTGTAATGTGTGACATCTTTTTCAATAAAAAGGAATGCTTACAGAAAACAATATGCTAAAATAAAGTGCACTGTTCATACTGTATGTACCCTCAATTTTGCAAATATTGGAAACATGTGCATTACATTTATTCTGAAGGAAATGTCAATGGACCAGTCACTGGAAATTAACATGAGCAAAATGGCATTTTTGCCTTAAGGGTATTACTGAATCTGATTAAAGTGCTTTCACTCTGACTGAGCGATCAGTCAGATTATTAGCTGATTATTAGGATGCATGTAAACATATTTCAGATATTTCTATTACAGCTCAGAGAGATCCGGGAATATACATACACACTCATAGCATAGCAGAGACCTTCCTAAAGTGAGATGTCACAGTGAAGGCGCAAATTAAGTGGTAGAACAAAAATACAGATGTCAAACTCGGTCTCTTCTGATTTTCACAAGCTTCCTGCGGCCCTGGATTTCTCGACAGGCTGTCAATTGCTTCACCACAGTCGGTCTCACGAGACTGCTGTTTTCATTTGATTATTCCGAAGGGAACTGACTACATGAACACACACATCCAATTAACACACTGAACAGAGAACTTGTTATACAGCATTCTGGAGCAAAGAAACTCTATGTGTAATATTTTTATTAGCAAACACACTGAAACCGATACTGACTGGCACAGCAACCAAAAAACATTTCTTAAAGGGATTGTTCACCCCAAAATTAACATTTTGTTATCATTTACTCACCCTCAAGTTGTTCCAAACCTGTATGAGTTTCTTTCGTCAGTTGAACACAAAAGAAGATATTTTGAAGAATGCTGGTTGAATGCTTAACAGTTGCCAGTAGACAATGACTTTCTTACTATAAAGAAAAAAAAAAAAAAGTGTGGAGATCAACGGCTACCGTTCTTCTTCTAACCTTCTTTTGTATCTGCAGAATGAAAGTCATACAGGTTTGGAGCAACTTGAGGGTGACAGAATTTTTATTTTTGGGATCATTTTTAGCCACATAAGCGTTTATTGATGTCACATAAGCAATGCAGGGTTAAGATCAATGAAACTGAAAGACAAAGCCAGCTCTGCATTAATTGATCATTTTGGCATAGTAAGTAATGGGCATCTTTACAGAGAATCTGACACAACCATTTTTGGATCCTGGTTTTTCTTTTAATGAGCTGGAGATTATGGAGAAATACAAAACAAGCATTCTGAATACTGCATTTACAGCTCTTAACCTGAATAACAACATAGATTTTTCTAATAAAATTTAGCTCTAGTAAAAGTATACTCATTTTCCTTGAGTAGAAGTACAAAAGTACCTGATTTAATGTCCTTACTTATTAAAAGTAATAAAATGTTTATTTACATATTCTAACCTACTCAGATGTCGTTAACCAGCACTAACAATAATAATAATAATAATAATAATAATTGTGCAGACTATTATGTATCATATCTCTAATCATTTAACAGGTACTAATCTGCAAATAAGAAATTATTTTATTTTATTTTATTTTATTTTATTTTATTACATTACATTACATTACATTACCAAAACACACCATTATACGCCATAAAAACAATAAACTTCAATTTACTAAAAAATCAATTTAGGTGTGCAAATTATAGGCTATACCTTATAGTATTCAAAAAAATAATAATGAACAGCTAAATTTGTGTAAATACATAGCTACAAACTGTATAAAAACAGAATGCATTACCATTTTAAAATTAACGTTATGCAAACATACTGGTTTTTACTCACAATAATCAATACTAAAATTCTGCATTGCTAACTTTACCGCTTGCTGTAAAGTAGCTATTTTGAAGCATTAAGGAGCATGCGATTCATACATACAGTAGGGTGCGTATCTGGATTAGCATTCAAACTACAAACTATTCCTAATTCTGTCACAAAGTCTCACTTATTAACCAGTTTTACTGCAGCCACAAACTTGATGAAGGACACCACTAGATTTCTATTTTGTGAATTTTCCAATAAGGAGAAGAGACTGATTGTAGAAGTTTAGTATCCAATATTGGTTGACAAATCCCTGTAGTCCCACAATGATACCCATAACAAGCCCGGTCAGACATCAGTGAAGTCATGTTAAACACAAGCTAAGAGAGCGAGTGTGTATGCAAACAAACACAACCCATCCACACACTGTTGTGATTGGCTCGGTTTTATAATTGACTGCCATGTTGTAATTAATTAGACATGTATACAGTGTGCTGTCATTCAACACTTACACAACAAAACGAACAAAACTGAAAACAGCCAGCAAAGCAGCACTTTTGTGGCAGATTTACCAACTTCAACAAATGACTCTTGTGTGGCATTCCGCTTGTTTTGCAAGGATTTCTTTTCCCCAAAAATGCAAGTTAATCTTATCACATTACACAAAATCCTACTGACTGCTCAGTTGTAGAGTTTCCTGTCAAAAATGACTAGCTTACAAAAAATTGCTTATGTATTTCTTGTTGTGCTATATATTGGATTCAAACTTTTTATCAACTTGTTTTCTTATAATTAGCACAGGTTTTGTATTTCTTTTTAAAGCTGATTGGTTATAGGCCTCACTGATCTGAGTTTATGCACCTCACTTGAGTAACCACTGACAAAATTATCAACAAATAATGCTTTGTCACTCAAAAACTGAGCTTGGATCAATCAGTTCCAAAAAGAAATACAAAACCTGTATTATTTAAAAGAAAGGTGAAATCCAAGATCTGGTGATAATATAGCATAATGATAGATGTAAGTATTTTTTAAAAGAGTGGTATTTTTTGACCAGGGATACCAAATTAGGTTGTTTTTTTTTTTTGTTTTTTTTATTACAGGCACAAGGGTTACATCTAAATACTTCAAATTGGACTTTAGATTGCCTGCTATGTGAAAAGTTATGCATAATCCGTTTGCTTGTGAGGACTATAATATTTTGTGAAATAAAATGTTGTAGTTGTGTGGTGATTGCAACACGATGAATCAATGGTGAAATGATGGTTAAAACAATGAAATATTGTTATGATGGTGATTCATGAACATGTCCTACTTGGGTAGATCACATGTGCAAGGACATAAGCTAGGACAGACTTAGTATATACATAAGTACACGTCAAACCCAAGAGTGCTTTGGCCCTTTGTAAATGGAGCAGAACTGCCAAAATATAATTGCCGGTCTCTAGAGCAATATTACACGTGAAAAGGTCTGTCAAATGTGTTATTCTACTTCATGTTCTGCTCAGCCATAGTTTTAGTCACAGGGAGATCTACACATTTATCATTTGAAACCGAGGCAGAGCAAAACTAAATGAAACTAAAACAAATTGCAGACATTATTCACCAATATAAAGAAGACAGAATAAAGCAGCCCAGGCTTTTTGGAAATGCTTGTGATGGCATTTCTGCAACAAAGATATTGCGTATCTTACTGCATGTTTTGTGGTTTTCAAAGTGAAATGTCCAGTGAGTGGCACTATGGAGTGGAAAATGACACCAAACCTAACCCTAAACCTACCCGATAGTGTTTAAAAAAAAGCAAAAGTGATATACAAATGCATTCGCTTATGCAACCGTGCTATTTTAACTTTCTTCTACGTGGGTTTGAACTGTTTTGTCGAACTGCAATTTCACAGGATTTGTACCAGAGCTCTTCACCTCACAAGTGGAACGCTGTTTCACATGAGCTACCGAGCAAACCTACTGTGTTTGAAAACCCATACATATTAAGCTGTATATGTGACGCTAACAGTCAAAATAACCAGTTTTCAAATCTTGTAGCATGTTAAAATCACTTTTAAGTCAACAAAATATTTTGCAAGGAATTGTGTGAAATTAGGCTTTTTAAAATCAAAACTCTGGCAAAATTTGTGCGAAAAGGAATACTTTTACTGCCTCTAGTGTTTATTTTAACTGGAAACAATTGCATTGATTCATATGTATAGGTGTTTTTCTGAGTTTTGCAGAAATGTAGTTAGAGGCACGTATTTTCTATGAGCCTGGATAGGAATAAAGAATCATAATCTGGAACAGGATACATTTTGAAATATATGTGACCCTGGACCACAAAACCAGTCTTAAGTAGCACGGGTTTATTTGCAGCAATAGCCAAAAATACATTGTGTGGGTTAAAATTATTGATTTTTCTTTTATGCCAAAAATCATTAGGATATTATGTAAAGATCATGTTCCATGAACATATTTTGTAAATTTCCTACCGTAAATATATCAAAACTTCATTTTTGATCAATAATATGCATTGCTAAGAACTTCATTTGGACAACTTTAAGGGTGATTTTCTCAATATTTTGATTTTTTTGCCCTGTCAGATTCCAGCTTATATATTCAGCTTCTAGATGATATCTAAATCTCAACTTTGAAAAATTGACACTTATGACTGGTTTTGTGGTCCAGGGTCACATATGTTGAAATGAATCTTTCAGCATTACACTGAGAAAAATGCTAACCTAGAAGTAGTAGCAGCTGAATTAACTGGTTTGACTTGATAAAAAAATAAATAAATACAAAAATCACAAAAAAATTTGCACCCACAAAAAGTGCTTAAAAGGGGTCATGAAATGCATTTGAAATCGAGAGAATCGTGACATTGCAATTTCCCCTTGTTACAACCTTAACATTATCACATAAAAATTAAGGAGCCGTGAACAACTTATGTTTGTCCATCAATCACAAGTGCCATATAGTATAAAGATGTTGAGATGCATGTAAAGAAATTCTGCATAACCTTCCTACAGATCTGAGCATTGGAAATGCATGACTGAAGTTGATTTTATTTTAGTTTGTTCCTCATAATGGACTGTTTGTGAATTATTGTAAACATGCTGCCGGTTTATCAAAAAATCATTGAAAGTTACAGCAGTGCCAAGCATTTTATCCTCTGAGGCACTGCAGGCAAGTACATTTATTTTTGATCTTACAGTGTGTTTGTAATAAATGTCGAACCAACATTTAACGCAATCAAAACACCAAGCATATTACTGTTTGAGTGTTGCTAATAAAATTAGTACACACCCGGATCAGAAAGATTTGCTTGACTGAAAATGACTGAAAATTAAACAATTATGCAAGCACAAAACATATGCATTGTTTCAATTTCGTCTTACTCAGGCTCAAACATATAGGGCTTTATCAAAGCTTTTGCCATCTCAAGCAAGGAGGGTGTGGCTACAGCGAGAAGAAGTCAGACCAAATCACAGAAGTGGGCGTCTATTTCGTTTCAGCAAGGGGAAACACCCCTTTAAATTGAGTGCAATTGAGTGAAAATGAGGATGGAAAATTATGCTTTTTGGAATCTTTATAAACCTTGAGAAACATAATGTCATATCCCCTTTAAATTAAAAAGGTCTTACTAACTTCAGCATCTGACATCTTATCTGCAATGAACATGCTGCTTATTTAAAGACGTCAGCATACGTCAGTCTCATAAAACAATGTGCGTTATGATTGCTGGAAAGGACGGAACCCTCGCCGAATAACAGTATGGATTAGGATGTGCGATCTAGTACACGTAGCGTGCTTCCTGCAGTACAGCAGGGGCTACGGCTGCCTGTCATCTCTGCCCTCTCATGTCTGACATCATGATGATTTCCTTCTGTTCCAGCAGCTGTGGCTTTCAAACTCTGTCACCTTACATGAACATGAACGTGAACGCGGTCTTATCCTAGCGGCCCATCGCCGCATGATTTAATAAGCCGGTGACACTTTCACTTTGCTGGTGTTCCTCCTAAAACAGATCTCCTCCTCCCAATGAATTTAGTATTTTGCCAGGCTGACGGCAGGGGCTGTGCCAACCTCAGACAGCACATACACTCACACATCAGTGAATAATGCATATCTCAGTAAGTAATGTACTTGGGACCCAGAGGGAATTTGACCAGATGCCTGTACACCTGCTGATGCATCTAGTTGTCACGCTTGTTTGCTTTCATTTACGAGTGCAAGTAAACAGCTTTAAGATTCATCTTTGACGTGATGATCCGCCTTAATTCCAGGCATGCTTAGTATTTCAAGCTGTTTTGTTTTGTTGGTAAAGCACTGCACTGGAATGCAGATGTTGTGCGCTGGAGTCTGGCAGCATGAAGCCACCGTACATTGACAAATGTTTGGTAGATGTGCATCACATGGAAGAGAATATGCCCATTGTGTTGCATAGTCTTGCATTATGAGCACTGTGCTTTTAGGACAGCATGCCAAGTAGATACATTTTTGAAAATTATAAATCAAGATCTCTGTTTTGTTCTACTGAGATGCCACTAAAAGAGTAGCAGTTGGTTTTATGCTGACATTGTTAAATGAAAATTTCTCAGATGCCTGGTAAGCCTGCGGCTGGGTGATATGGCAAAAAATAAAATCTCAATTTTATTTCAGAATGTTTGACTGATTCAAGAAAATGATTTGGATTTTTAAAAACTTGACTTGTCAGCTTAAAATTATAAGTAACGCTGTCTTTATTAAAAACTTTCAAAACCATCTGGTTAATGAAAGTTCTATTCCAAGTGCAACACGCAGAACTTGGGTTAACATGGTCTGAATGTCAAACAAATCCGCTTAAATATTTTGAAAAATTAAGGCAAATCTCATACAAAATTGTCTTATGGGGTCATTGGATGCAAAACTTACTTTTACATGTTGTTGAAACATAAATGTGTGTTGGCAGTGTGTGTACACAAGCTATAATGATAAAAATCCACCCAGTGGTATTTTTTTTTTTTTCATCTTTATAAGTAATATCCTCTTTTTCAAATCAGGTCGTTCTCAGCTTCTTGTCAGTGTGACCAAGTCACACCGACCAAGGCCGCTCCAACGATAGTTGATTGACATGATCGTCTTACCTTAGACCTGCCCTAAATGAGCTGAGTGAGCTGAGAACAGTCCGACCGCCATTGTATCGGGGAAGAGAAGAATGTCTTCGATTGAGCATTTGAGGTGTTCTATTGTTGGATTTAGTAATGAACATAGCAGTCATCATTTATTCCCAACATTTGAGCCGTTGAAGATGCAGAGGATTAATGTTACTTTAGTTTTTGAAGAAAATGTGCCTGGCGATCTACATAAATACGTCTATGTTTGCACAAATAATTTGTGATTCAGCTTCACCTATACAGCAGAACTGAGTATAAGGGTTTTTTATGCATCTTTGCAAATCGCCTTTGTTTCACGGCTAAATGCGGCTAACATAAACATTTCGGTTTGTCACCCCACAGAAGAGAGGGGCAGGGTGTACAGAGCTCATTAGCATTTAAAGGAACATCCAACATAACGGCCCTCTCTAAAAAGGTAAATATTGTAATATTTTAAATAACAAAACGTTTCGCTAGATAAGACCTTTCTCCCTCAGCTGGGATCGTTTACAACCGCATTTGGGATTGTTCAAAGCCACATTTAAACTGAATTTTGGAATTTCAAAACTGGGGCACCATATCAGTCCATTATATGGAGAAAAATGCAGCAATGGTTTCCTCAAAAAACATAATTTCTTTACGATTGAAGACAGAAAGACATGAACATTTTAGATGGCAAGGGGGGTGAGTACATTATATGTGAATCTTTGCTTTGGAAGTGGACTTCTCCTTTAAGAGAAGTCCACAGTTAGTTAATAGTTCTGTGCCTTAACAAGTAAAGTCATAACATAACGATATCTTTGCAAATCATTAGCTAATCATTAATTAAAGCAGACAACTGGAAGATGAAATACGTGGTAATTAACACATGAATTTACACTATTAGTTAATAAAATAAGTTGTTAGGTAATTAATACATTATGATAAGTTTAACAAATAACAATGTATTGATTACTTAATCTGTGAATCATATAGAATGTTCATTTGTTGCTGATGAAGTAATTATTATTAAATGGTTTAGTTCTTCATGAGTTACATACTAACTCATGATTATCTCTGCATTAGTTAAGAATGAATTAATGCATATTTGTGCACCCGTATTGTAAAGTGTTACTAGTTCAACTTGTGTCAACTTGCAAAAAACCTTGTGTTTTTCCCATTCCACTGGCCATGTGTTTTGAAGCGCAAAAATGTATTTTGTATGAATAGCTGCTTAGGGATAGCGATGTGTTTCATGTTATGTTCCTTCATAGAGCAACAGTCCCATGCTATGGCCACTGACACAAGCTAGCAGAAGTTCTTTATGCTACTGTTATAAACATCTGATTTTTGAATGCAAAAATGTGAAAGTAGACAAAAAAGTAGACAGATTATATTACCTATAATGTGTCATAATCTTTGTCAAGTAATTTGTAATCAGTAACAGACTGCAGTTTTTTAATCTACCCAGGATTGTGTACAGTACTGTGTTCACCACACAAAGTGGAGGAAGGTGGAACAGTTGCACCACATGAATCTGATGAAATGCTGGGTGCCGCTGCCATAACAGTTGGCTGCCCTCTCAATGAAGCAGAAACAGAGGCCAGCTCTCATCAAGCCAAAAACAGGATCTCAAGGAAGTGGTTTCTTACACCTCCCTGGGCAGATTTAATTTAATTAATGATGATCTTCTAGAGTAACCATGGGGCAGCAGCCCTTCCCAGTGCTGAAATAATCAGAGATAAGATGCAGCAACTGCTGCACTCAAGGAGTCTCTGCTTCAGCCTCATAGTCATAGTTCTGAAACCCACCTTCTGTGTTTCTAACAACATCCAAAAGCCAAATGACACCAGCTGGCTTTGACAGTCAGCCCATGCCTGGAGATAAGATGTTTGAGAGACTATGTGAGGCATGATTTCAGGTGATGCAAAAGAAAAGGCAGCTTTCAGTACACCAGGAGGTCACTGGCAGTGTACTGAAGTTCTTCCCTTCAGGCCTTATGAGGCACCTGCCAACTTCGAGAGACTTATGGTTATAGTTCTCCGTGCCACTGGGAACAATGATGGCCTCTGGAGGGTGTTTCCTCATCGGCCAGTCTGTGCTATTTTCACACAAACCCCCTTCTCTTCAGGACAAACCTAAAGGGAATGGTGAGCCTATGGCATTTACGTCAGTGTCGCCCTGGGCAACAGGGATTCCCCAGATATTCTGCAGTCTCCTGCTCTTACCCTTCCTCACACGGATTGGTTCCCCACAAATCCAGACTTTCTGCTCCACAATAACCCTTCCCTCTTTTTTTGCCACATAAATGTCAACCCAAACCTTACAGAATGTATGGGTAAAATAGTAATAGACCTAATTAACAGACTTATATATAATAGAGAAAGTGCAATTTATGAGCAATATCACACAAGTAGCAGTGTGATATGGCTGTATATTGGCACAACTATACAATATACAGCCGTATTGCACTGCTACTCATGTGATATTGGATTTAATAATGAATGACGTATGGCAATACATTTGCCTTTTTTTCCCCATTTGCCAACAAAGTTTTAAATAAAGTCACCAGTGAGCTAATCATATGAAGCAACCAGTAAATTTTCCACTTTTAAGAAAACTTTTCAGTTTAAGAAAGCACTTTCAGTTGTAAATGATTAGATTTTCATTTTGGGATGAACTAGTACTTTAAGCACTAAATCCAGCCTTATTCAACTAAAAGTGATTGGCTGTAATCTGCCATTTTTTTCCACTCCTTTGTATAAAGTTGAGCATTTGTTAGCTTTTTGATGCTCTCATTACATGCTTCACTTTGCTTTCAATCCTATAATTCCCCGTGTACTGCCTGTTGCTCATCTCCATGCCAATGGATACGTATGACTAGAACTGTTTAGACAACTTCATCATTCAAGTCACTTCCTTCCAATATACATATTTTACAACATATTTTAATTAACATATTTTATTTAATATTCTAAAAGAAGCCAAATTGAAGTTATTTTTTTTTTATATCACTGACAAAGTATTATATTTTTATTATTTAATTTTTTTTTGTAATGTTTGTTAATATTTTCCTTTTTTTTCCTTCTATTTTCTGTTTTGGTTTTTATTTTTAGTTTTTTTGTAGTTATGTCATTTAATGTTTCTATTTTATTTTATTTTGAGCAATATACATCTATATATATATATATATATATATGTATAATTTTGCCATTAGAATTCCCTTTTCTGTCAAGAGCAGTGACACCTTCATCTGAGATGAATTATATTTATCAGCAGCATTAATGAGTGTTCCTGTTCTTACTTTCTCTCTCAAGCTCTCTGTTGAATTGGAAGATAATCCCTTAAATCCAGTGACAAGAAACCGTGTGATCCCAATTATCTACGTAGTGGAGGGTGAATCAAAAGAAAAAAAAGCTTCCAATGACATCCATCACCATGCACTTTTTCCAGATATGGGAACATGTGATCACTGTAATTATTGTGGTCTTCTTGGCAAACCACAGAGCACTTTGGGAAAAATTGGAGACAGATTGCAGCAAAGGTGACAGAAGTATTGATCTTAATCTAGAATGAGTAAAGTGTTTGACCAACGCTGACAATATTCCCACTGATGAGCAATTCTCCAGTGTAACTCAAACCACTCAAACACACAGAAATGTAATTACAGGATGTCTCGGTGATCAGACCCATCCTAGATATTGGCAAATGGTTAGGGCTGAAATCTTGCCAAGGCACGCAATGAGAGAGTGAGGGGAAAAACAAAATCAATTATTTTATTTTTGTCAGGCCTCTAAGAAAACTGCAATGAAAACAGCAGTGGTATGTAGTTCAAATGGCAAACTTAAACAATTATACATATAAATGTTGTACTCTATACATCATCATGTCAATAATAATATGCACACCATGTAACAGAGCTGATTCGTCATACAGTATCTTAACGCAAGTCTGTTGCAGTGCATGTGAGAGGCACAAAAAATAATTACCAAAATATATGAGCTGTATTGTGACATCTCATTTAGGCGTATTTGTGCTACTATACAGTGAAAAGCATTACGTATACATTAGGCTTGTCTCAAATCCTTAAATACCTCATGATGTTTACTTCATGCTATAATGTATTAAATGAATGGTGCTCTGTGCTTGACCTGAAGTGGCTACAGCAATCTGTCAAGTCACATTTAAGAGCATCAAAACATTTATTGTTTGAATTTTGCAATAAAATGTACATTATTTGAAAGCTGAGGCTTTGTTTCTAATGAGAAGTAACAAAGCACAACAAATAATGTTTAGTGAAGGGAAAACTGTGGACCTGGCAACCCTGGCTTGACCTACTAGTGATTTTTATTGGGTTAGATAGAACGGTTTAAAATTCAAGTGCAATAAGCAGCAAACTGATCTTAATTTGGTACTTTAACATCGTTTTGGGATCTTATTGCACTTGAACTTGAAAGATCAACTCCTCCTTCGCATCTCCTTGTGTTTGAGCAGACACATACACACAAAAAATTGTCAAAATACCTGTATCGGCGATCATTCTCGTAAACACAGTCAGCTCTGTCTTAAGTGAACAAAACTAGCTGAGAAAGAAATAGGATGTGTATCATTATGTTAGATCTGTGCATTCGGTCTTAAAGTGACAGCAGCCTAAATACCTGCTAGACTCTGTGTCATTAATGTTGGTCATACAAAAAAATACAGCTTTAACAAATATTAATCTATATTTAATTTATACAGTGAACACAATGCAGTGTTATTTTACACTGAATTATTGCATTGCTGTATCTAAATACTACTATTTGACCTGATTGTATTTGTAACTGTTACAATGTTTGTATTTATCCTTGTTTTTTACTGATGGTTCACTTGCTTTTAATCATGTTTGAACTTTCTTAGTTAGGGCAGCAGTATTTACTGTAGTACTGAAGAAGTACTAAGTGTGTGCTTTAGGTAATAAATGGAAAACAAAGTTACCGCAGTATGATCCGAATCATGAGTTTTGTGATCTGCAAGTGATCTAGCAAGTCAGTCCTGGGCCCATATGCAAAAAAATTGTATGGGCCCCCCAATCATTATTGGCTCCAACTCGGTTAACTTGTTGATTTTTCTTAAGTACATAACGTTACGTGAGTATTCACAAGCTGTTTTATTTAAGGTATAAATGCTTGGAAATAATACTTAACATTTTAAAATTCATTCATTATTTGTAGCACGCAAGTCTCACACTATAATTTCTGTAAATTTTATGATAAAATCCAAACAATAAATGTGTTTTTACGCTCTTTAATTTGTAGTGAGACATTTGCCTCAGATCAAGCGGCATGTGAATCAATGACCTTTTCCTCTTTAATATTTGCAGCACAAAATAAACATGAAAAAAATATCTGAATGCATGTTAAAAAATAAATATTAAAAACGATGACTTACAAAATCGATTATTCAGAATTTCTAAAAAGAAAATGTCAATAAATCATCTTGTGCATATGTAGTAGTACTCCATAATAGTAGTAACATAACATTTTAGCCTACCTCAGAAAAGCCTATAACATTGCCAACATTGTTTTATTTTTCTCATGAATCAGCCAGTGAACTGATTTAAAGCCTACGTTATTATTTCTATTTTTCATGGTAAATGTGAAGACAGGTTGGATGCCATGGCCTTTTTTTTTAGGTGGAATTTTCACATTAACTTTACACAATATAATATGATTTTTTTTACATGAATTCTTTAGTTTTAAAGTAGTAATTTAAAGCATTCTATAGATATATTTATCATGTCTGTGAGGCAAATATTCGCTGAGTTTTGGGTCATTTTTGTGAAGCACTCCTCCTCAAGACAGAGAAGGCAGAAAGTGCATGTTTGTTTTCCTTTATTTTATAAAGCACATTGTTTTGTTGATATTGTGAGAGCACACAAATAAAAGATCTTTTGGATTTCCGAATGATGTATTACTCTTACCTTTATGAGCAAAAATGATGGCATATTTTAGGTTTCCACTATTATTGAGAAAAAAATGAAAGTGATTGCGCTGGCGCTTCCATCTCCTGCAAAGCTCGCTTTAGCTTATCCGCACAAACAATCGGATATGCGTCTAACAGCGCACATTTATCTAGGTTAAATTTTCAAATCAATATTGTGAAATGCATCAATTGTTTTATGTCTATAGATCTTATTTTAGGCAAGTTGTGTTCATTTCAGAAGGCTAAATTGATCAAACATGCTCAACTCATTGCTGCTGGCCGCTTGGTCATTACTTTAAAAAACAAAAGCTTGAATTTAACAAACATAAAATGTTCCAAACATATTTCTAAACTAAATTAATAAAGAAACAAAATGAAAAGAAACCTAGCCACTTTGCCATTAAAACCTAAAACTATAGAACTATTTTAATGGCTCTGTTCTGATAAGTTGTCGGACAAGGACAGGGCTGCGTTTCCCAAAAGCATCTTAAGCTTAAGTTGATCGTAGCTCCACTGGTTTCAATGGGTCTTTGATGTACTAAAGCTTACAGTGCTTTTTGGAAACGCAGCCCAGGGCTGGGCTGGTGCAGGATTCTATTCGTTCCCTCATTAAAAGTTCCCCCTCGGCTCGGCGGGCCCCCAATCTGCCCAGGCCCATATGCACCTGCATACCCAGACGCTACGCCCCTGGTCGAACCACTACCAATGACTGCAAAAATACACATGGTGTCAGAGATTCACTAGTGACTATCCTGCCGTGACATCATGACAAATATCAGAGCATTACACACATGGGGAGCCTCCAGAATGATCTTTAGTACACTGTAGTCACAGCTCTTCTTTATATATTGTGATCTAATTCAGATAATCACTTGTGCAATGCAGAGCTTGTGCAGTGAGACCTTTTCTGATTTTATATGATGAGTTTCTGAACATACGGAAACTGTACAAAATTAAGTTCCCCTTCAGTCGTTTCACTACGACGTTACATATGGGAACTCGCCTGAGTGACCAATCACCTCTGAGCTTTACAGAAAAGGCCAATGAAATCGGCGAGTGGAGTTTGCGTGCAACGCCACTCCCCCGTACATACGGGTATATAAGATGGCGGCGCGCATCCACTCATTCAGATTTTCGCTTCAGAGCCTCACCGCCTGCGAGCTATTCAAGATTGAAGAATACAGAAAGGAACAAGTCTCTCCGTGCAGATCCTGCGAGCCGGCCGCCGACAGAGACGGAACGAGCCGGCTTCTCGCATTTCCAGCGAGTTTTGAGCGCACGGTTGTGCCGCGTCCTCCCTGGGCGAACCGGGATCTAAAAGAGCAATTTCCTTACGGTCGTCGAGAGCCATTGTCCCGGTATGGCTTTCCGACCGTGCGTTTCTGGGTGCGGTAGTTTCCTCACCTCCGTTGACGGTCATGATCGCTGTCTCACGTGCCTGGGCCGAGAGCACGTAGAGGCAGCGTTTGTGGATGGTTCGTGCGTTCATTGCGAACGCATGTCCATGGCCACGTTGAGGTCCCGCCTCTCGTTCGCGAGACGGCTCCCCTCGTCGTCTTCCCGAGGTAGTTCGGCGAGCCGTAAAGGCTTTACGGCTGCTTCGGCGAGGCGCTTGGGGGACCTCCAGGTGACAGTGCAGAATGTCCCGCCGGCTGATACCCCGCGGGCTTCCGCTCCACCGCGTGGTCCCGTGGTGATGCCCAAACAGACCGCTCCCCCGTCTAAAAGCGGGCCCAGCGTCTCTTTTGGTGCTCCCCCGGAGGAAGAGATGTCTATCTCAGCATCAGAGGGTGAACGGTCGGCAGATGAGGCGGGCACTTCGGCGGAGCAGCGCCCCTCTGGAGGCGGACGCCGAACTGTCGGCCATGCTCCTCCGGGCCGCCAAGGGGATCGGGCTGGAGGTCCCGAAGGTGCCTCCTCCCGATCCTTCGAGGCTGGATGATTGGTTTCTGGGGACGAGGTCTGCGGCGCCGCCGCGCTCGCCCCCAGTCCCTTTCTTCCCGGAGGTGCACGATGAGCTGGTTAAGGCGTGGCGGGCCCCTCATTCGGCTCGTTCACGCCTTACCTCCTCAGCCCTCGCTACCCTTGATGGCGGGGCGGCCAGGGGGTACGAGGGGGTCCCTCAGGTTGAGCGTGCGGTTGCGGTGCATTTATGCCCGCAAGACGCCGCCACCTGGCGGGGCTCTCCGCGCCTCCCGTCCAAAGCCTGTAGGCTTTCGTCGGCTCTGACCGGCAAAGCCTACAGTGCTGCGGCCCAGGCCGCCACCGCCCTGCACGCCATGGCCACCCTGCAGGTCTATCAGGCCAAGGCGTTAAAAGAACTGCACAAGGGTAGTCCTGACCAAGCGGTTTTGCAGGAGCTGCGTGCGGCGACCGACTTCGCCCTCCGGGCGACTAAAGTCACGGCGCGGTCCCTTGGTCAGGTGATGTCCACACTCGTGGTCCAGGAACGCCACCTCTGGCTGAACCTGGCGCAGATGGCAGATGTCGACAAAGCACGCTTTCTCGACGCTCCTGTCTCCCAGGCCGGCCTCTTCGGCGACACTGTCGAGGACTTTGCCCAGCAGTTCTCGGCAGTCCAGAAGCAGACTGAGGCGATCAGTCACATCTTGCCCCGGCGTGCGACTCCCACGAAGTCCCCGGGTGCCCAGCCTCAGCCTGCTCGTCGCCGAGGGCGCCCCCCTGCGGCCCCCAAGAAGCAAGACCTACCTGCTCCGTCTCCGGCTGAGGCCCATGATGCGCGCCTCGCCGCCAGACGTCGTGGCCGCCGCAGGGGAGCGGCGCCGCCCGCTGCTCAGGAGCCCCCTCATACACCTAAGACCCGCAGGTCTGCGCGGCGCTCCTGACACGGGCAGCCTGGAGATGATGGAAGCTGCTCTTCGGGGGACGACAACATCTGCCCCCCCGCCCCCGGTGGAGGGCCGGGGCCGTCTGTGCGCTCAGCTGCCGTCGACCTACGGGTCGGCGGTACCCACCCACTCACAGAAAGAGCAATTTTCCACATCTCTGGGCCAAGTGCCCCGAGTTCTGTTCCTGTCAGACAAGATGTCTCCTCGGGTTCGGACTCGGAGCCAACATTCGCCAGCGCTGGAACCTGGGAGGAAGGTAAGTGCTGCTCAGAGCGGCCAGACTGCTCTCCAGGACGTTCATCCTTCTGGGACCAGTCCCCTTCCCCTTCCCGCAGGCCGCCCCACCGCGGTCACGTCGGTCAACGCTCCGCTGATCCCACTGGTGACCAGGCTCGCAGCCTGGCTAGAGCTGCCCAGCCCGTCCCGGTGGTTGATCCGGACGGTACGTCTCGGCTACGCGATTCAGTTCGCCAGGCGCCCGCCCAAATTCAGAGGCGTCCTTTTCACCTCTGTCCACTCGGACACGGATGCCTCTGTCCTGCGTGCGGAGATTGCTGTCTTACTGGCGAAAGACGCAATCGAGCCTGTCCCTCCAGCCGAGATGAGGTCGGGGTTCTACAGCCCTTACTTCATCGTGCCCAAGAAGAGCGGTGGGTTACGACCAATCCTGGATCTTCGAGTTTTGAATCGGTCCCTTCTCAGGCTGCCGTTCAAAATGCTCACTTCGAGGCGTATCCTTTCGTGCGTTCGACACCAGGATTGGTTTGCGGCCATAGACCTGAAGGACGCGTACTTTCACGTCTCGATTTTGCCTCGACACAGACCCTTTCTACGGTTTGCTTTCGAGGGTCGAGCGTATCAGTACAAGGTGCTCCCATTTGGCCTGTCCCTGTCCCCCCGCGTCTTTACGAAGGTCGCCGAGGGTGCCCTGACTCCGCTATGGCGGAAGGGCGTTCGCATCCTCAACTATCTCGACGACTGGCTCATCATGGCTCACTCGCGAGATCTGTTGTGCGAACACAGGGACCTGGTGCTTCAGCACCTCAGCCATCTGGGCCTTCGGGTCAACCGAGAGAAGAGCAAACTCTCCCCAGTGCAGAGGATCTCTTTTCTCGGTATGGAGCTGGACTCGGTCAATATGACAGCCTGCCTCACCAACGAGCGCACGCAGTCAGTGCTGAACTGCCTGAAATCATTCAGGCACAAAACAGCGGTCCCTCTCAAAACATTCCAGAGGCTCCTGGGGCATATGGCAGCTGCAGCTGCGGTAACGCCGCTGGGCTTGCTTCATATGAGACCGCTTCAGCGCTGGTTACACGATCGAGTCCCGAGATGGGCATGGCACCGTGGCACACTCCGGATTGGCGTTTCCCCGCAGTGTCGCCGCCTATTCAGCCCGTGGTCAGACCCTGCCTTCCTACGGGCCGGAGTCCCCTTAGGACAGGTCTCCAGGCATGTTGTGGTTTACACAGATGCCTCCACCACGGGTTGGGGTGCTGTATGCAACGGGCAAGCAGCCTCGGGCTCCTGGACAGGACCTCGACTGCTTTGGCACATCAACTGCCTGGAGTTGCTAGCAGTGCTTCTCGCGCTGCGTCGGTTTCTTCCGATGCTCCGCCACAAGCACGTGCTTGTCCGCACGGACAACACTGCGACCGTAGCGTACATCAACCGCCAGGGTGGTCTACGCTCCCGTCGTATGTCGCAACTCGCCCGCCATCTGCTCCTGTGGAGTCAGACGCGGCTGAAATCGCTGCGCGCCGTTCATATACCAGGGGAGCTCAACCGTGCAGCCGACCAGCTCTCACGGCAGCCCACCCACCCTGGAGAATGGCGACTCCACCCCCAGACAGTCCAGCTGATTTGGAGTCGATTCGGCAAGGCCCAGATAGATCTGTTTGCCTCCCCGGAATCCTCCCACTGCCAGCTCTACTACTCCCTCACGACGCTCCCAACAGCCTCGGCAGGGACGCACTGGCACACAGCTGGCCTCCGGGGCCCAAGTACGCCTTTCCCCCAGTGAGCCTCCTTGCACAGACCCTGTGCAAGATCAGGGAGGACGGGGAGCAGGTTCTGCTGGTTGCGCCATACTGGCCCACCCGGACCTGGTTCGTCGACCTCACGCTCCTCGCGACAGCCCCTCCCTGGAAGATTCCCCTGAGGAAGGACCTTCTTTCTCAGGGGATGGGCACGATTTGGCACCCGCGTCCCGATCTATGGAACCTGCACGTGTGGCTTCTGGACGGGACACGGTAGACCTCGCCGGCCTTCCACAGGCCGTGATAGAAACTATCACTCAGTCTAGAGCCCCCTCCACGAGGCAGGCCTACGCACTGAGGTGGGGTCTCTTTGTTGACTGGTGTGCCTCCCGTGGGGAGGACCCACAGAGATGTCCGATCGCAGTAGTGCTTTCCTTCCTGCAAGAGAAGTTGGAGCGTAGGCTGTCTCCTTCAACTCTCAAAGTGTATGTCGCGGCCATCGCGGCATATCACGATGCAGTCGATGGAACATCCATCGGGAAGCATCAACTGGTCGTGAGGTTCCTCAGAGGTGCGAGAAGGGTTAATCCCCCTAGACCGCACCTTGTACCCTCTTGGGATCTCTCCGTCGCCCTTCGGGGCCTGCGGGGACCTCCCTTCGAGCCACTGGTTTCAGTCGAGCTTAAATTCCTGTCGCTTAAATTCCTGTCGCTTAAGACAGCGCTCCTGACCGCGCTCGCCTCCATCAAGAGGGTCGGGGACCTACAAGCCTTTTCTGTCAACGAAGCGTGCCTGGAGTTCGGGCCGGCTGATTCTCACGTTATCCTGAGACCCCGGCCCGGTTACGTGCCCAAGGTTCCCACCACACCCTTCCGGGATCAGGTGGTGAACCTGCAAGCTCTGCCCCCGGAGGAGGCAGACCCGGCCTTAGCGTTGCTGTGTCCCATTCGTGCCTTACGGGTTTACGTGGACCGCACCCGGAGCTTCAGACGCTCCGAGCAGCTCTTTGTTTGCTTCGGAGGACAGCAGAAGGGAAATGCTGTCTCCAAGCAGAGGTTGGCCCATTGGGTGGTAGATGCCATCTCCCTGGCCTATGAGAGCCAGGGGGAGCCGTGCCCCCTAGGAGTTCGAGCTCACTCCACTCGGAGTGTTGCCTCCTCCTATGCGCTAGCGCACGGCGCCTCGCTAGCAGACATCTGCAGAGCTGCGGGCTGGGCGACACCTAACACCTTCGCGAGATTCTATAATCTCCGCGTCGAGCCCGTGTCCTCCCGTGTGTTAAGGTAACATCAGGTAATTTGCGGGAGGCCGGCAGGTGTCGGCTTGCTGCGCCAATCCCACGGGATCCGTGCGCTATCTCCCAGTATGTTCCCTCCGGCGAACCTGGGTCCTCCATGCCCCGCAGTCAGGACTAGATGCGGAGTAGTCCGCGACTGTGCTCCGACTGGGTCTCCTTCGCCCAGAAGGTTGTGGCAACATGTCTCAGTATTTTTCCACAGTCAGCCAGAAGGCTGTGTTTTCCCTCATACATCTATAACAGATTAGATGTATTCAATTTCTTTATTCCACATGCCTAAACCACATGTGCTCCGCCCCCCCAACCCATGCTTCAGTACATCTGGCACCCCTCTGGGGCCCCTCTACTGGTCCCTAGGGCGTTGGGAAGGTTACGTAGTGACTCCACTTTCCGACACGTCCGCCTGTCGGCACTTGGTGTCTTGCGTAACGCAGCCTCAGGGTTGTGGCCTTTTCCATGGGTCTGTTCCCATATGTAACGTCGTAGTGAAACGACTGAAGGGGAACGTCTAAGTTACGTACGTAACCCTCGTTCCCTGAAGGAGGGAACGGAGACGTTACATCCCCTGCCACAACCCTAGGCTGCGCTGACGCTGGGCTGCAGCTCGGCTCCTCAGCAAAAACCTGAATGAGTGGATGCGCACCGCCATCTTATATACCCGTATGTACGGGGGAGTGGCGTTGCACGCAAACTCCACTCGCCAATTTCATTGGCCTTTTCTGTAAAGCTCAGAGGTGATTGGTCACTCAGGCGAGTTCCCATATGTAACGTTTCCGTTCCCTCCTTCAGGGAACGAGGGTTACGTACGTAACCTAGACGTTTTAAACTGTGCTGCAACGTATGATAATTAATGGTCTGTCTGGTGTTTGTGCTCTTGTAGCTAGAACAGAAAAATGTGTTAATTCTCCTTCATCTGTGATATGATGCATTATGCACTGGTGCAAATTATTATCCAACATTATCTGTTCCACAATGTATAGGTGTAATATCAGGACTGATCTGATACACAATATAAGCATTACTACAGATG
>VONZ01003210.1:0-26502 GCA_012976165.1 Labeo catla
TGTGTGTGTGTGCACCTGGTATTTATCACGTTATGGGGACCAAATGTCCCCACAAGGATAGTAATACCAATAAATTTTGACCTTGTGGGGACATTTGTGAGGTCTCCATGAGGAAACAGGCTTATAAATCATGCACAATGAGTTTTTTTGAGAAAGTAAAAGTGTGCACAGTCTCCTGTGAGGACTAGGTTTAGGTGTAGGGTGATAGAAAATACGGTTTGTACAGTATAAAAACCATTACGCCTATGGAATGAACCCATAAAACATGTAAACACAACGTGTGTGTGTGTGCGTGTGTGTGTGTGCACTTGGATGGGATCGATGCAGAACACAATACAGAGTATGGGACAACACACTTGGCTACACGTCATGTCACTTTCACTTTCGTAATGAAACCTGGATTAAAATGCTGTTATTTTTAAATTCTGTAAAAAGACTGAACTTAGGCCACTGTTAACTGAAGAGAGTTTAATGACACACAGCAGCTCACTTACAGTAAAAAGAGGAGATGTCATTTCACACCCGTCAGTCTAATCTGGGTTCAGAGATGATCTCTGCTCTACTGCAGTTAAACTGAGTCTCACATGTTTCCAAACCTCAACAGTGAGATCACAGCTCTGAAACACTGCTTAAGGAATAATTGATGACAGACATGTTTCACTGTTTGTTTTTCTGTAGCTGTTGGTAATCTATGAAAAGATAGATCTAGTTTCTTGTGTTTTTGTGCAGTCAGTCACACAACAGCTCTTTCCTCTTTTAAACATGTTTCTAGTGATTTCACAGCATTCAAGCTGAACTCTAATGATGTCACTCAGTATTTCTGTCACTCAGTGAGTGAAACCGCAGTGACTCCGCCCACTGTGACATCATGTGCTTCTGTTCACACTCGACTGACAAACATTCACAAACATTCAGCAGCACTTTGATCTGCTTTAGACTCAATCTGTCAATCTATATCTACCTGTCTATCTATCTGAAATTCTGCCACTGTTAACAGAAAAGATGGAGTTTATTGGCAGCTCATGTCAATAAAAAGCAGTAGCATATATTTTATTTGATTATTATAAATGTTTATGTCTAAGAAATTCTAGGCTACAAAGGCCTAACATAAACCATGGACTATAGAAGATAATCTGATATATCAGATATAATCTAAATAATCTAAATATCTCAGTGTTTTTTTATTTTAATTGTAGGGTCATATAACTGCTTTCTATAGGCTCCATCACACAGTGAGTTTTCCATCACACAGTGAGTTTTTCTCCTGCATCATGTTCATCACCAATCAATTGTATGAATATATAAGATGACCTATACAGGTTAAATGTGTTCATCATTTTCATAACTAACTTATTAAATTAATGTGTTAATTTGACATCACTAGTTAAATCATGCAACCAACTAACAGATGACTCTTTGTTTCTTTAAATGTCTTATGGAATTAAAATAAAATGTAATACAATTCAGATGAATGTTAGTAACTACTTTGTTTGGTTAATTGAGTTAAAACTAGGTTTAATTTATGTTTCTTAAACAGGCTGAACTAATCTCATTGTTAACAGCTCATTTGAAGAGAAAAGAGGAAGTGTCATTTCACAAACCTTCAGTTTATTCTGGGTTCAGAGATGATCTCTGCTCTACTGCGGTTAAACTCAACAGTGAGATCACTGCTCTGAAACACGACAACTGCTATAATTAATATGATATTTTAGTTACAAAAGTGTAGAATGACAAATTAACAATTTCAGCATTACAAGAAAGACTTGACTGGAATATATGCAAAAGACCACTGTTAAACTTCATAAAGACAGAGTTTGTTTGACTAAATGATGATTTCATAATCGCTATTATCATAAACATTTGCAGAAATACAACAAACTACTTATATTCCTTGTGATTTAATTTTCTTTTTTGTGTAAATGCATCTTTGAAAACAGCAATCATGAGTGTCGTGGTTCAGGTGAGATTCAGAGCAAATATCAGCAGTAACAGTGTGAAGATCAGTCAGAATATGATGCTGATTCAACACTCGTCCATCATGCAGTGATATAGTGTCAGTCAAATAAACACTCAGCCAATCAGATCAGAGGAAGTGAACAAACACAGGAAGAGCTGATAGTATTTAAAGAAAGAGTTGTAAGCATATAATGAAGAGGAAGAGACTGACAGAAAGAGAAAATGGCTGATAAGTGTCATTTGTGTCTGCTGGGACTGATCATTCTCTCTTCACTTCTCACAGGTAAACAAATCTCAGTTTTCTCTACAAGACATTTAGTTGAATTAGTCTGGGAAAGAGTTCATTTCAACATGATCAGTTTATTCTTGTGTTACATAAAGAACATACTGGATTATTCCTGATGCACTAAAACTAGACAGATTCACACTCAAACATCTGATGCTGAATTATTTTCATATTAAGAGTGTGTTTGTGATTTCAACAGCTCTCTGATAAAGAAAAAAAAGTTTATTTTGTTTTGAATCTTGTCATTTTTATGCTGGTATGTTTTTATTTATTTATTAATTATTAAAGGTGCAGTGTGTAATATTTAGGAGAATTTACTGGCAGAAATGCACTATAACATACAAAACTATGTTTTCAGTGGTGTGTAAAGACCTTACATTATAACTGTGCGTTAATTCGCTCTGGTCGCTCTGACAACAACGCTGTAGAAAGATTCGTTGATGCTCTGACGATCGAACGCTTGGTCTTGTATTTAAAGCGGCCGCAAAGCAAACAAGCATTTTGATCTTGTGCAGACTGACCACAAGATTTTTTTAAAAAGTGAAAGTAAGAAATTGAATTTAATTGTAGTTACATGCAGTGGTGTAGTGGTGCCTGTAGAAGTGGGTATACGCATTAGTTATACACATGTATATACGCAAGCTTTTAACTTACTGACATCTGGACGCGACTCTCCGCAATCCCTGAGAACAGGCAGCATCTGGGGTGGAGGAGGACTGAGCGGGCGCATCAGGCTCAACACTGGCGTCTTTACTGGGTGTTTTTAGCAAATATTTGGATTTATTCACATATGACTGGATGTGCTGGACTGTCATTATTATTTTGGCTAATGCAGGACAGTAGCTTACTGAATGATGAGCATCAGAGGGGATTTCAAAGGTATACGCACAGCCGACTGATAAAATGGATATATGCCGTATAGCTGTGTATACCCTCCACTACACCACATGTTTGCTAACAAAATAAACCAAATAACTATACAGCCACTGTCTGTGTATATTTAAGCCTAATGACATTTATCATATTTTTTTCTCTATTGACAATACAATACTACAGGGGAGACTAAGTATAGAACACTTTTGTTTTTACTTGCAGAAAAAAAAAATAGGCAGAGGCGACTGCTTTTATTTTAAAATATGTGACATACACCTCGTCTCCATCAGATGTCAAAAGTTTCGCTCTCTACAACACCTATTTTTCGTTTAATCCACCATGTGTAGAAATGTCAGAAATATATTTCAGCAGCGACACTGTTTTGCCTGCTCTGGCACTAAAGTTAGCATATGCAATTCTCCCTTATTTACAGAAAATATATAACGTTAATGCACATCAGGAACATCAACAATCTCAGACACCTTGGTCCACGCATCATTTTGCTTGGGAACTAATGTGGTCGGAACCAAAGTTTTACAGGACTGCGTTCTCTGGAATCCTCTCAATGGGTGAACTTCTACATTCCGATTGGTTGCCGCCGAACCGCGTCATAGCTCATTACCATAAAGTTGACCTGACTTCAACTCTTCCCGACGCCCACACCGTCCAAAACGCGCCGCGCCGCTGCTCACATTGAAAATGAGTGACTTCCGGCCACTTTGACGCTCTCGCCGGCGGCGGTGTGAACAGGGGCCGCTAGTAATGTTCATGGCATTGAAACTGATTTTGTGATCGCATTTCACTTTCACTTTTCATCATGATGTTTCACTGTAGACGTCGCCCAACACTACTAACTGTCATACAAAAAATCTGACTAAAGTCAGCGAATAAACCTGAGACAATGATCAATGACTAACAATAATATTCGCAATAACATATTGGTTTACTGAATAATTAAGTAAATATAATTCTTTGACTTACCTTTGTACAGAAACCTCATCGCTTGATTGGCTACTGTCAGGTGTAACAGACGACGACATTTTTGTCCTGTGTCAGATTCCGTAGCTTCTGTATGTGTTTCGAAAGGGCGGGGTGAGCGGGGGACTGAGCCGTTAAAAATTACACACTGTACCTTTAAAATATCAAACATACTTGTGTTTCAGGAACCAGTGGAGTGAATGATGATCATGTGTTCATCAGTTCTGGTGAAAATGTCCGTCTGCCCTGTAATAATCATCTTCATGACTGCAAATCAACTACATGGATCTATGAGAACAGATTCAGACATTCAGCAGCAGTTGAACTGATTACTTTAGGGAAAAATAAGACACACATTGAGAGACATGAGAGACTGAGTCTGGGGTCTGACTGCTCTCTGAACATCACGAACATCATAAAAGAAGATTATGGACTTTACAGCTGCCGACAATATGTGAATGGACAACAACAAGGAACTGATGCACGTGTTTTTCTGCAGGTTCTTCATGGTAATTTTATGATTATATGATCAATTTAAAAAGGGCAAATTCTTCATTTAATCTCTCATGATGATTGAAAAGTGTGTGATTTGTGTGTTATTTTGTGTTTCAGTCTCTTCATCATCCTCACAGACTGAGATCAGTGCAGGCAGCTCTGTGACTCTCTCCTGTCAGTTGTATTCATATTCATATACTGGAGTCTCTTGTGATGATTTGATCCGTTCAGAGGGAATTCAGCTGTTCTGGGTGAATCAGGCTGGTGTTAAACTGACAATATCAGACTCCAGATATCAGGAATCAGCTCCAGGACACTGTATCATCACTCTGACTACAACACTCCTGAATGAAGATGACAACAGAGAGTGGAGATGTGAAGTTACTCACAGAAATCAAGTCCAGACCTCAGTCACATATACTGTCAAGAGTTCAGGTGAGAAAACAATCTCGTTAATCATTTTAAGTCCTCATAATGTCAGTAACACTAAGGACTATTAGTATCATTGAAGCAGAACAAATGAAGGAACAAAAGCTTCTTTCAGTCTGACAGAAGAGAAACTCAAATCAAGTTTAACTGTCCAAGAAGTGTTGCTGTAAATAATGATCAAATTGAAACTTCACAGCAAAAACTAACTTTTGATATAATGTGATCATCAAAGTTAAAATATTATCTGAACTAACATTCATCCTTTACAGCTCAAGATAAAACAACGACAGCAGTGATTCCAGTCCACATCACAAAATCAACTACAACAACAGCAGTAACTTCTACACAAGGTACAGTCAAATATATATATATAATAATAATAATATATTTTTACTGTTGTCAGTTTTACTGAATCCTCTCTTGTCCGTGTTACTTAACAAATGCACATAATCACTTAAGTAAAATCAAAAGAGTTGAAATAAAGTGATGAAAATGAAGTGTTATATTATGCATTTTGAGTAAAGGTAAATCTGTTTGTGTTTAATGTTCAAATGTTGTTTCTGGTGTTTTGAGGAGTTTGTGTTGTTGAAGTTTTGTGTTTTCATTGTGCTGAAGGGTGGAGCTCGTGGTTTGGTTGTAGATGATGACGATGGTGTTTGTTGTTTAATGCAGTGAACATGGAAGTGCTGATGTTAATGCAATGATAAACAGTGTTTTATTTGTTCACTGCATATGATCTGTTAGGTGCATATTTTAACTGAAGTCAGTATGATTAGCTGGTTTTGTGATTGTAAACTGTATACAAAGAGCATCAGTCTGAAAAAAATCCTACTAAAACTAAATATTTCATTTTAATTATAACATTGTCTGGTAAAACAAATCTATACATTTTTTTTTTTTAATCTTCAGAGTCTTTGTCCAATGTTCTTAAGTTTCTCTACTTCTGACATCTTAATTATGGATTGTACAATCTTAATATGCTGGGTTATTTTTTCCACCCAAACGCTGGGTTGAATCTGTTGGTTGATATGCTGGGTTGTTGTTTTTTCCAGTTTTGGGTAGTTTTTGTGTTACAGTCATTAGTGTCTTGGTCAATCTCACTGACCGCCGAAACTATACACCCCTCCCCCTCCCTCCAACGAAACAACCCAACACAGACTTACTTCAGCTGTTGAGTTACGGTCAGAGCACAGGCTTTTTTCATCCTCTACAGGAGAGAGCGGTTCTCATCGCCGCCTGATTGGTGCACTTCTTCAGAGAAATAAAGGTTTGTAAACATTTTATTTAATTTATAAACTCTTTACTGTGCTGTAAATGATATTATTGTATGCAACACAACATACAAGAATGAGATTTCAGTCTGTTGAATGAGTTTCACATGATGGAAATGTAATTTTTCTTGCATAATATAAAATAATTTTATTCATTATAACACTGAATAAAATTTATTTTGTTGTTAAAGTATGTTCTCTAATGTCAGTACTGTTTGTTTATGGCAGGTTATGGAGTCAGTCACAACATCTTTCAACTATGAGTCAAACATGAGGCGACGGCCTGACATTCACAGTTCCCCCGGTGAACAGCAGCCCATCACGACTCAGATTACAGAGAACAGTTGAACACACTTGAATTAAAATGTTTAATTGTTACATTGAATTAAATCTTTTTTTTTTTCTAAAATTCTCATTAACCGAACTGAATGTATGTAATATTGTAATCTATACTGTATTCACCCAAATAAATTCAATTTGTCTTATATTTTTGTCCATGGGTGTTATTGTCCTTATTATTAAATGTTCACCTTTTGATTATTGTTGTGGTCTCTAGTAATTTTGTGTTTGATTTTTAATTTCCAGCCCCTGTTAATTTTTTTGTTTGTTTGTTTGTTTGTTTGTTTTTAATGGTAATTAAGCAATAGCTAACTAGATAGTTAAATAGAACAACCCGACATGTTGGGTAAAAACATTTAACCAAACCAGCTGAGTGAAAGTAACCCAGCATGTGTTCTGTCTAATATTTACCCAGCACTGGGTTGCCAAACTAACCAGCATTTTTTTAGAGTGTAAAATCATATTTCGCGGTATAAGAAATATTATTTTACAATAGTGATATATCTCGATATATATATATATATATTTGCCTTATATTTGGGCTATTTGCCTTTAGTTTAAATAGACACTCACATTTTCTTTCAGACAGCAGATATTTACACTAAGTGTGATCATCAATTAGATGTTATTTACACTAAGTGCAAATAGCTATAGATTGTATTTGCACTATGTTAAAATAGCAGGATTTTCTATTTATTCTACTTATTGCAAATAGTGGCAATATCTGCACCTCAGTATTGTAGTACATTATAAAACAGTATGCAGTAATAACTTATAGAGTGTAAAATTTAATTTTAATTCAGATTATTAAATGGATGCCACTGTATTGGGAAAATAAAGTCTTCTCTACACCTATTCTAACCCTACCTTTATTTTCAACTTTTTGATTATTTCCTTCATTTTTATAATAATAATAATAAGAATGCTTTTCTGATGTGATATGAAATTTGAAAAGGGAGAAAAAAAGTTTGCCAAAAGGTGAAATCGAACCCTGGTTGATCGCGTCAAAAGAAGCATCACATACACTTTACCATCTGTGTCACTGACACTTGTTGATTAATAACTGTCTTTTGTAATGTTGTCAATCCCAATCACATGTTGTTGTGTGGAGTTAGTGTAAACAGCCTCTGCCAACATTTGTATTATTGTGATTAAAAATTATAACAGAAAAGTAAATTACCAACACAATGGAACAAAATAAAAAAAATAAATAAACATTTATGTTTTTCAGCTTTATTTAATGTGTAGTAAGAAATGCAACATATATTGTATATATAATTATACACTAATTATAACTAAAACACTGCATAGTCTTCACTGTTTGAATCAAATGTGAATCGATTCTTATTAAAGATCCAAAAGTGATTCAATCAAGTGGGTGATTTTCTATGAAGGTAAAACAGTAGCAAAACTCGAGAGCTTGCTAATTTGAATGTGAGAACTTGTAAAATTAATATTTGTATTTGTAAGTTGAAATTTATACTCACAGCTCTGATGTGAAAAGCTGCATCTATCGATTTGCACACACAGACAATACTCAGAACACCTGTGTTTTGAATTCGAAGTTGCAGATTAATAGTTACAAATGTATAAAGTGTCATTCACATAAACAAAATGACAGGCACAATTGTGTACTACACATTTATCTTTGAGCTTTACTTCAGTTTCGCTGTAAAACCGCAAGTCGGCACTCACAACCTCTCAGATCCGGCAGAACAACCTCAAATCCTAGCGCTTTGACTTTAGCTACTCCTTTTGCGATATTCCTGTAGCAAAACTCACTGGTGCACTTGTAAATACAAACTTGAGAGAGCAGAGTTGGGGGCGGGGCTGGGGCGGGGCTGGGGTGGGAATGAAGTCATTTTATTGGTCGATGCCTCACCAATGAACAACGCCAGCCACAATTGCAAACATTTGTATGCATATTAGGGATGGCCGGATTGATCCTGAAATATCAATACTTTCGATACTGACGTTGAATCAAAAGGGTCGATCCTCACATAAAAATATCGATTGTAAAGTGCACTTTTAACCATAAATTTTATTTATTTAACAAGAAGTTTGGTTCATAAAATAAGCCTCTAAGATGAACAATAGACTATTAACAAAATATTGTGTAGGACAGAACTATTTCTCCTGCTCATCAGAACACACACAAATACTGTAAGACAGAACCAATCAATCACAGATAGCGTTCGCTGCTGACACAACTTTGATAATAATCAGAAATTATGGTTCTTTCTCTTCTTCTCATGGGATTGAAATAATAAAGCGTTTTTTTTTTTGATAACACTGTCAGAAATAAAATGTATTTTAGATTTTACTGGGCAGTAACCTCAAAGGTGCACCTTTCTTTACCCCTAAAAGCCAGGGAGCATGCTAGTACCATACAAGTACACACACATTAAGGGTAGATAAGGTGCAAAGGTTACATAAGTACCAAAAAGTATAATAATAATAATAATAATAATAATAATAATTAGTAGTAGTGGCATTATTAGTATTATTAATTTTTATTACCATGTTTTTTGCTACAAATATTATGGTTGAAATAATGTTCCTGTAGTGTTAACCATGGTAAAAGGATGCAAGCCAAAAGAGAGCGTGTTAACCATGGCAAATGTGTTGTTACTGCAGTTTTACTACAAATACTGTGGTTACAGTTGCAAACTGTGTTTTTTTCTTTCTTTTTTTTGTGTAAAAAGCTGCCAGGCTGTTGTACCCCTAAAGGCCTAACTTTAGCACAAATTGTTTCTTACAGACAGCAATTACAGAACAACCTTTTTTTTTTTACTTTTAACAACCAGATTAAATAAATTTACTTACACAAACTAGCCTAATTAAAATAAATATTTCACATACACTATACTGTTCAAAAGTCTGAGGTCAGTACGACATTGTAATGTGTCTTTAACCATGCTAACATAGGCTGCACTTATTTGAACAAAAAAAAAAGTGAAAACCGCAAGATTGGGAAAATGAACAATTAAAATAACTATTTTCAATGTAAACAGTCTGCAAAGTTGTTAATCAAAATAAATAAAGATATTGTCACTTAATAAAAAAAAACCTGAATCTAAATTGTTTTGAGTCGTCAGTTGATTTTCCATTTTTTCTGCCTGTTATCGATATACATTGCCCGTGGAATATGAACACTCTGACCTGTCCACAAACACAATATGATTTTTCCACTAGTTAGTGTGCTTACATTGTGTCCAGAAGACATTGTGTTCTGCGCTGTGTGTTGTTTTCTTTGTTGAAAGATGATAATGTGAATAAAATGTGGCTGAAATGTGGATGAGAATATGTGGTTAAAATTATTTTTTTTTATGATACCACAACAGTACAATTTGAACATTTTGTTGTGTGCTGTCATTTTACAGAGGACTGCTTCTCTAATCTTGACGAGTTCAACATGAGAATCAATAAATGCTCGTCCATTAAAGATAAACAAGTGTCTACAGTTTACAGTTTAGCAGCTAAACTTTAGCTATGGGCTCGATTTGCTTCCATTGTATACGGAAAGACCAATCACAATAGACATGGCCAGCTGACCAATCAGAGCAGGATACGCTTATGGAGGGGAGGGGCTTATAGACATTAAGCTCAGAACTGCTTCGAATAAATCGTTTTGAAATAATTGCAAAATGTTTCTAATATTAAATGTATATTATGAAAAAATTACACTGCTTTCTGACCTTAGATTCATTTAAACCTGTTGTAGGGGAATCAAACACAATAGTAGGGCATTTTAAAATACCATATGACCTGCTCTTTAATGTTTTTTTTTTTGTTTGTTTGTTTGTTTGTTTTTTTATCAATCTTAGATGCATATAACTTAAAAATTGCAAAATAACCACCCAACACTGTAACCAATGTTCCCTCTAATTTTTCATGTGTCTGAGCAAACACAAAAACTCCCTGATCGTTTGCTTGGACCACTGTGAGCAACATCAGACGTGTGCACTGTGGTCACGGCAGCATCGCATCTATGCAAGTCTCATGGTTTATTAAAATAATCAAATTTCAGCATTTAAATTTCTGTTAGAATACTTTTATTATTGGAAGTATAAATATTTAATTTTAACTATGGCAAAACAGGAACTGCCAACCAAACCAGGCCAACTATAAACTCCCAATTTTGAAAACACACTGAATATTTTAATTATAAAGCTCTGACTTCCAGTGTGTGAAGCTCCTGCTGTGCACTGTGTGAGAGGGTCCTACTGTGGTCTGGGAGAGAGTCCTGTAACTCTTTGTCTGCAAAATACAGAATGTAATGACATGATTATTAGCATTTCTACTACTCATAAACTAGTAAAAGTGTTTAATGATCAGTATCCATAAATGAAAATTGTAAAATAAATGACACTACATGATCACAAATCTGATTGAGGACTTAAATTTCACCTTAATTTTTCCGTCTGTCCTTCTCAAGTCTCCAATGGTTGTACACGTTGTCCAGGTTGATGGCCTCATCTGCTTGCAGCTTTGACTTTATGTGCATCAGCTGGTCCAAATGGCCCACTTCAAGATGATTTCTGGATGCTGTTTTGATACGATTCATCAAACTAAAGCCTCTTTCACAATCTGCACTGGATGCTTGAAATGTAGCACAAATATCCACAAGCTGTGAGATGTGTTTTAGCTCCTCACATTTTAATGTTGCAGCCTCCAAATCTGAGAATGTGCTGACTGAACCGTGTTTAAGTTTTTGCCTCATTATGTACTTGAATTCAGTATATTCACTGTTAATGACCTCCACAGAATGTGGGTGGTGGAGAATGGCCTCGTACTTCTTTGCCAGTGTGGCAATGTCTGCTGCTCCATACTCAAAACTGATGTCTGAACTCAATGCCTCAATGTCAAATGCAGACCACTCCTTTAATTCGTCCTCTGGAAAACGAGCATCTAAGTGATCACAAAGCTTACGAATAAAACGAGTAATCTCACCGGTATTTTTATTATTGGCTGATTAGGCCCTCATCGCCTCTTTGACACGGTCACTCCACTTAACATCCTTTTCCTTTGTCAAGTATTGGGAACGCATCTTCTCAAGCTTTGCTCTTGCAAAGCAGTGCCCTTCCATCACAGTCAGGTTGCGTCTTTGAAAAGAAAGACACAGGTGTGGGAGCTCACCCAAAACATCTCCCAGAGCAGTGAGAGTAACCTTGAACTTTGAATCAGTCAGCTTTTTGTAACAGTAATTTGCCACTGGATCTCTGTTATTGCTGGATTCTCTCTTGCAGTATTCTTCCAGCACAGTGTAGTTCCTCAGAACAGCATTCACAGCCTGGTACCGTGACATCCATCGCACTTCGTTCAGAGGCCTGAATGACAGTGTATCCTCATCAAGAATCTTTGCTAGGTCTTCCAATTTTCCCCTCTTTACAGTGGATCTAGAGAAAGTGGAATAAACTGTCCTAAGAAGAGTTTCCACATCACACATCAAAGGTATATCTTTCCACGATTCATCAATGCCCAAGTCCTCTCTATGGGCCACACAGTGTTGTTCAGTTAGGTGTGGTATTTGCCGCTTTAATAAAGCTCCAACTCCATTGTGCTTTCCTAGCATTACTGAGGCACCATCGGAGGTCAGCATCACCATTCTCTGCATGTCTAGTTCATGCTTGGTGTAAAACTGAGTTATTGTCTGCACAATATCCTGAGCAGTGCATGCTGTCAGCTGGATGATGCCGCCAAACACAGTTTTATGGTTGACGTTATTTTCCTCCCTGTATTTAATATACAGGACTAGCATTTTGTGCACTGTTATGTCTGTGCTCTCATCTACGATCAGGGTGTGCCATGGTGCATTTTTAACTTTACACATCGTCTCATTCTGCACTATTTAATTAATTGAATTCACAAACTCAAAGGCATAATTTTTGCTTCACCAGCTTTCTGGTATACTCACATACTTTGCCATGTGATCGTGATTTTGTTGAACCGACAGCATAGAAGCATTCAAGTTTATGGCTAGTAGAATATTGTCGATGAGAACTTTAACTTGCTCGGGGTCGGATTTCTTTACAAGTGACAGCTCGTTCCTGTTCTCTCGGTCTTTGGCGCTCTCCCCCAACAATGTACCGGTCCCCATTCCCATCTTACATCTTCTTACAATTTCAACCGCTTTCAAATGACTCACCCAGTTTCACTGTTTTTTTTTCTGTTTGTACATATTCTGACAGCCATTCCATCTTAAAAGAATTGCATTTCTTTTTTACTTTGGCTTGGTGAGGGGATGTGACACTGCCAGTTCGTTTTGCCATTCTTATAAAGGGTCAATATAAGCAAGGCAAGGCAAGGCAAGTTTACTTATATAGCACATTTCATACACAGAGGTAATTCAAAGTGCTTTACATAAAAGGAAGTAGAATAATCATAAAAACAATAAAAACAATCACAAAAAAGGAAGTAGAACAATCATAAAAACAATGATCATAAGAATAAAACAAAAAATGTAAAATGTAAAAACTGATTGATATAATGATTTAAAAATGATTTAAAAATTGATTTAAAATAAGTTTAAGACATTTAAAAACAGAAAATGATTATACATAATGCAATCAGTTCGGACGAAGCACAGTGCTCATTCAGTAAATGCACAGCTAAACAGATGAGTTTTGAGTCTAGATTTAAATGTAGCTAATGTTTTAGCACATTTGATCTCTTCTGGAAGCTGGTTCCAACTGCGGGCAGCATAATAGCTAAAAGCGAATTCCCCTTGTTTTGTGTGAACACTTGGTATTTCTAACTGACTTGATCCTAATGATCTGAGTGGTCTGTTAGGTTTATATTCAGTGAGCATATCTGCAATGTATTTAGGTTCTAGGCCATTGAGTGATTTATAAATGAGTAAAAGTACTTTAAAATAAATTCTAAATATAACTGGAAGCCAGTGTAGGGACCTGAGGACTGGTGTGATATGCTCAGATTTTCTGGTTCTAGTCAGAATCCTGGCAGCAGCGTTCTGGACGAGCTGCAGCTGTCTGATGGTTTTCTTGGGAAGGCCAGTGAGGAGACCATTACAATAATCCACCCTGCTTGTGATAAAGGCATGAACAAGTTTCTCCAAGTCTTGACTGGAAACAAAACATCTAATTCTTGCACTGTTTTTGAGATGATAGTATGCTGATTTAGTTACTGCTTTGACATGACTACTGAAACTAAGGTCTGATTCCAGAATCACACCAAGATTCCTGACTTGGTTTTTAGTTGTTTGACCCCTAGCATCAAGGTATGCATTCACCTTAAGAACTTCCTCCAAATGCAATGACTTCAGTTTTCTCTTTGTTTAACTGAAGGAAGTTCTGGCACATCCAACTGTTAATTTCATCAATGCATTGGCAGAGGGAATCAATGGGGCTGTAGCCATTTGGTGATAAGGCTAGGTAAATCTGGGTATCGTCAGCATAGCTGTGATAGGCAATTTGGTTCTTTCTCATTATTTGACTCAGTGGGAGCATATACAGGCTAAACAAGAGCGGCGCAAGAATTGAGCCTTGAGGGACTCCACATGTCATGGACGTCCACTTAGACTTATGCTCTCCTACACTCACATAATAACCTCTCCCTTCTAAGTATGACCTGAACCAATTGAGAGCCATCCCAGAAAGCCCGACCCAGTTTTCCAGTCTCTCTAGAAGAATGTTATGATCGACAGTGTCAAACGCAGCACTAAGATCTAGTAGTACCAGCACTGATATTTTGCCAGAATCAGAATTTAGGCGAATATCATTTATTATCTTAACGAGCGCTGTCTCTGTACTGTGATGCGGTCGGAAACCAGATTGAAAATTGTCCAGGTATCCATTTGAGTTTAAGTAGTTGTTCAACTGATTGAAAACTACCTTTTCAATAATCTTGCCTATAAAAGGAAGATTAGATATTGGTCTATAGTTGCTCAAAATGGTGTTATCAAGATTGCTCTTTTTCAGAAGGGGCTTAACAACTGCAGTTTTCAGGGAGTTTGGAAAAGTCCCAGAAAGAAGTGAGGTGTTTACCACTTCCAAGAGATCTGCTTCTAAACAGTTAAACACACTTTTGAAAAAAGATGTGGGAAGTGTGTCAAGGTTGCAGGTTGAGGATTTAAGGTGCTGTACTATTTCATCCAAAGTTTTGCTATCAATTGCGTCAAAAACAGACAAAGTGACTTCTTTTTGAAATTGCGGTCGTATCTGTGTAACCTCTGCATAACTTGAGGATGTGCTAATCACCTTTCTGATGTTAATGATCTTCTCTGAAAAGAAGGAGGCAAACTCATTGCATTTGCTGTTGGAGAGCATTTCACTTGGAATCTGACTTGGGGGGTTTGTTAGTCTCTCAACAGTAGCAAAAAGAGTGTGTGTGTTGTTTAGGTTACCGGAAATAAGGTTTGAGAAAAACTTCTGTCTTGCTGTGGCTAGTTACACATTGAAAGCATGAAGGCTGTCTTTATAGATGCTATAGTGAATTTCAAGTTTTGTCTTCCGCCACATCCGCTCAGCTTTTCTGCATTGTCTTTTCATACTCTGTACTGCTGTTGATTTTCTCCAACATGATTTTTGTCTGCCAGTCGTCTTACTGACTTTCACTGGTGCAATGTCATCAATGACATTCTTAACTTTTGAGTTAAAGGACTCCAGGAGAAGATCAACAGAGTCTGCAGAAATGCTTGGCATTGAAGATATAGCCTTCATAAACAGCACACTAGTGTTTTCGTTAATGCATCTCTTTTTGACAGAGACGGATCTAGATTCAGTGGTAGCAGAGATCAATATATCAAAGAAAATACAGAAATGATCAGATAGTGCTACATCCTTAATGACGATGGATGAAATGTTTAGACCCTTACTAATGAGTAAATCAAGAGTGTGTCCACGATTGTGTGTGGGTCCATGCACATGCTGAATCAGGTCAAAAGTGTTTAAAATGGTTATAATTTCTTTTGTAGTTTTGATTTCTGCATTTTCTATGTGAAAATTAAAATCCCCTGCAATAGCAAAACAGTCAAACTCTGAGGAAATCATTGATAACAGTTCTGTGAACTCTTCAACAAAGGCCGGAGAGTATTTTGGAGGCCTGTAAATAATGATAAATAGAATTCGTGGAGCACCTTTCAGCACAATCCCTAGATATTCAAAAGACAAGTACTGACCAAATGACACTTGCTTACATTGATAGACATCTTTAAATAGAGCAGCTACACCTCCACCTCTCCTAACAGTTCTGCAGACACTCATGAAAGTAAAGTTAGGAGGGGCTGTTTCATTGAGGACTGTTGCACTGCAGCTGTCTTCAAGCCATGTTTCATTAAGAAACATAAAATCCAGGTTGTATGTGGTTATTAAGTCATTGATCAGAAATGATTTATTTTTTAGTGAGCGAATGTTTAAAAATGCTAACTTGATGCCATTACTTTTTGTATCTAGAGCAGTCTTAGTTTGATACCTAATAGGCCGCAGATTAGATGGGTCAGCTGTTCGGCTTGAGAAGGCCTTACACTTTCTATCACGTGATAAAACAGAGATAGAGAAAGCTACAGGCACACTGGGTTCCCGCTGTGGTCACTCATACTTTGTCCAGGTGTGTGAGTGCCATTCATGTTGGGTGGACTGGCACACTCTACTGAAGGATGACGGAGTGAAAAATAGATGTTGTCCTTTAGCACTCTTGCACCAAGTTTGTTTGGGTGGAGGCCATCCAGTTTAAACAGTTGTCTATGGCCCCAGAAAAGATTGAAGTTGTCAGTGAAGTTGACTCCTTTTTGACTGCAGGGTCTTTGTAGCCATGTATTCAGCCCGAGCAACCGTGAAAACATGTTAGTTCCCCTTGCTGGGAGTGGTCCACTGATGAACGGCTGAACTTCAAGTCTTCGAAGTGTTTCGATGAGTTCACTGAAGTCCTTTAGGAGTTCTGACTGCTCTTTCCGAATGTCATTCTTTCCCACATGGATGATGATTCGATTTGCAGTCTTGTGCTTCATTAGGATGTCCCGAAGTTCCCTGTTCACATCAGAGACAGTTGCTTGAGGAAAGCAGCATGTAGTTGTTGTACTGCTACTGATATTTCTGATAATGGAGTCACCCACTATCAGAGTCCTGGGCTCGGCTGCACTCTGAGCTGAATACCGCTGTCTGTTCGACCTTGAGCGCCTGTTAGTAGCGATGTTAGCTGCTGGCTCATACGATCCATGTTCAATCTCATTTGGGGATTCTTCACCCACATTCATTAGTGCCTCAAATCTGTTCTCAAGCTGTATAGAAGGTGGTAAAATACCAGTTTTTGCAAGCCTTGTCATAGCCATATCTGGGGTAGAGGATGCTACCGCAGCAATACGAGACACTCGTGACAATCTGATGTCTCGAGTGCCTTTGGGTCTCACTCCCTGTCTGTGCCATCGGTTAGTGTGTCGATCAGTTTCGGCTTGTTCCTCTACACTTATAAACTGATGAGATTCACTAGATTCACGGGACTCACCGGCTGTATGCTAAGGGGGTTCGTGACGACTGTCTGCTGAGTGTTTCACCTGTTTTGGAAGTCCAGCAAGTAACTTTGTTTCAAGAACCACAATCCTTTGTAGAAGTCTGTGGCAGTTTGTGCAGCAAGTAGATTCCAGAAGAGGCTGAAGAGGCGTTTTCTTTCTCGTCTGTTGAAAGTAGGCAGCTGTGTTTGCCCGTCTCCGGAATGTAAACTGCTGGCAGTGGGAGGCAAAGAGTCTCCTTTTTGTAGTATTATTCCACGAAAAGTTTTTAATTTAGTGTTTGTGCCAAAAATGTGTTGTTTGAGCACTGTGCTGATCTGCTGAGGTTAAAATCTTAGAAAAGTCTGAGAAAAGTATATAAACAGGGAGCAAAGCACAGAGCAGTAAGCAAAAGCGTCCGAACAGTAGCAAAGCCGGAAGTGTCATCCAAGCAGCACTTCGCATCGTCCACACCGCTTTGCTAGCTAAAACACCTGTGGCTACACGTAAGGACGCTGTCATAGCCTGTCAACGTTGATTGGCTGCGTAAATACGTACTGTATTTGAATCGCATCATTGGCTGGAGCAGCCAGTCACCGGTCACTCACTGACTCACACTGCAAAATAGCACAGAATGAATTGTTATGTGTTTATTTTATTTTCAATTCAGGTTGGATTTTTATTGTGTGCCGTTGGATTTTTTTTGTGCGCCATTGAATTTTTTTTGTGCGCGGAGACCGTGTCAGCAGTGCGCAAGTGCGCACGTGCGCAGCTTAGGGGGAACAGTGACTGTAACCCCTCTCTTCCAAACAACTGTCTCTGTAAACACTGATAATGAAACACAAAATGCATGTCATAATCATCAAGGATGAAATTGTTTTTAATGTTCGACACTATTATGATGTATCTGAATGTTCATCTTCTGCAGCTCCAGTCACTTCAACACTGATTCCAGTCAGCAGATCAAACTCTGAGACGACTTCAAGACAAACAACAGCAGCAGCTCCTGCACAAGGTTCATCATCACTGACACACATCAGCAGTTTTTCTCACAAACTGGTTTAATCATCATGTCAGATCATGAGTCATGAACATAATGTTTTATTGTCTGATGTGATGTCCTGATATGATTATTTATTTAAAGGGTCTTTGGATCCAAAGTTCACTTTTACATGTTGTTTGAACATTAATGTGTGTTGTCAGTGTATGTACAAATCTACCCTATAATGATAAAAATCCATGCAGCGGTTTTTAATTAATCTGTAAAAATAATATTCCCTTTTTTTAAATCGAGCACATCTATGTGTGGCGTCACACCGACAGAGGCCGCTCACACGATAGTTGATTGACATGAGCGTCTTACCTCAGACCCACCCTAAATCAGCTGTAACAGTCCGACCTCCACTGTTTTGAGTGGTTGTCATTTACTCTGAGCCGCTGAAGATGCAGTAGATTACATTTGTTTGTGAAGGGAATGCACCTCCTAATCTACATATATCCGTCTATGTACGTGTGAATCATTCATGATCCAGCTTCACTTACAGCAGAAGTGAGTATAAGGGTTTTTATGAATCTCTGCTATCACTTTTCCTAATAACGTGCTAGTTAGCAAGTTTCGCAGTTAAATGTGCTAAATGCGGCTAAAGTAAACAATCTCTCAGAGCAGCAGAGAGAAGAGAGGGGCGGGGCGAGCAGAGCTCATTTGCATTTAAAGGAAACATCCATCAGAATGGGTCGACTCATTTTGACAGGGTAGAACGTGTGTTGTTTTACGCTACCATTGAGAATTTTTAACCAAAGTATATTGTAGACTTTTCATTAAGACCCTGAAGAATCATATCATCTTGTGGAAAATGGGCATCCGATGACCCCTTTAACCAATCACACTTAGATTCTATTCATTGGCACTCACAGGTGCGTTTACATGGAGCATTGTAATCGGTTTAAAACTCCAATCTGAAAAAAAAAACATTTGTTAAACAAAACTTAAATTCTTCCATGTAAATGCATTAAACAGATTACTTTGCGTCTATGTCAAGCAGGACAGGTGTTGCACCAGTGGGGGGCATTCATGTGCCGTTCCCCCCTGTCCATCCTCTCCCCTCTTTGCTAAACATGAAAGATTTCAAAAACTAAAGTGAAAACCGGTAAAACAGTGTGCAAAAAAAGGTGACTGCACGCGATTGCAGAATTCATGCTTTGATTCATTGTTCAGCAACTCTTGGTAAGAAATTGTGTATTTGTTCCATTCAAGTACAGTAAAACTGCAGATTCTCTCACGCTCACTCATGTTGCTTCGAGAGGGGTATAACTACAGCCTGGAGATCTACAAATGGGGGCAGGAGCTCCAAAATGGGGTGGGCACTTCAAAATAGGGTGTGGCTTCCTCCCTTTGACAGACAGACACATGACACACATGCGCAAATTTTCCCCCCGATCCACTTCAGCGCAAACTCCGCCCCACAGCCGATTGTAAACATTTTATTGGTTGTGTCAATCACAGTGTTGATTTCCTACACTATGCTACACAAATGCTGACCCCTAAACCCACCACACACCTGACCCTAACCTTAACCAGTGAAACTGACTGCACAGCAGGATTAGCACTGAATAGTGTGGCAGATAAACCGTTAATAAGATTTTGCGATATGAGATCGTTGGGCCGTTCTGTAACTCCCCAACCAGACCTCACCAAAAAATCTGACTTTTTTAGTTACATCCAGCGTCATTACACCCTCCTACCCTGTGAATTTCAAGCCCCGGGACACCTCCATTGCTTAAAACAAAGTGATAGAGTAAAACCTTTCCCCTGCGCTTCACTGGGACGACTCGTGGGTGATTCCTGTTTATATCAATAACCACTGGTCACGAGCTTTGGGGCTCTGCTCTCACTGAGCATATTTATTTATATAGCATAGTTTATTTTATTTGAGATCAACTACAAACACTGTTTAATTTACAAAGTTAGTTTTGAAATGTAAGTCAATAACAATAGGCCGAAGCCAGAGCCAATGGGGAAAGTTGGGCGGGAAGTTGCAGCTCATTTTTATAAAAACACCCCTGAAACCGCAAACCTGCCCCAAAATGTACACTTTTCAACACGTTATAATAAATGATCTGTATTGTATTTGGATCTGAAACTTCACGGGCACATTCAGGAGAGCCATACAATTAATATTACATCTTGTAAAAAGGGGCAAAATAGATGTCTTTTTTAGTAAAAGAAATGACTTAATGCTGATTTTTCTTTTTCCATTACAACAACAACACTGAATGCAGACAACACAACAATATCTCTGAATCACGGTATGTATATCATCCTCATTTCAGACACTAAATTCGCACTAGAATCAGTATCTAAATGTAGTGAATCCTCATGAATCCTCTGAATCTGTTTTTCTTTTCTTTTTCATGATAAATACAGATAATTATGCTCTTAAATTGACCATTTTATTTGTAGTTTGTTGTTTTTCTATATGTTGTTAAACACAGTAATGCTGAATGTGTGTCTCTGTATCGTCTCAGTGATTGTGATTGTTGTCGTCGCTTCATTCGCTGTTCTCCTTCCTGCTCTGATTCTTTGGCTGATTTGGAAAAAAAGAGCCGGTGAGTTTTTAGAGTTTTTCATATTCTGGTACAACAGACAAAAACATCTGACTTAGTATTTACAGATAAAATGAGTTCACACAAATAATGTTTCTATTCTGCAGCACTAGAATTCTGTTAGACTCTTTTAGAAATCGATTGGTTTGTGTGTTTGATCATAACTATTCTCATGACATTATTTTTCAGGTGTCAGAAGAGCGACTGATGACTCTGTGGTGAGTTTTGTAGGTTGATCATGAGCTGTTAGTGTCCATGAGCTCCACAGACGACTGACTCTGAAATATCACACTCTTATTAGTCACATCAGATCAGGACAAGTTACTGTATTTCTACTGTTTCTGCTCTAAAGCTCACAGATAGAAATAAATATAATGGAAACAATGACACAATCAACATTTGTATTCATCCTGTGCCCAGTGAACAATATGATTCATCTTCAGTGATTTTGTGAATGTTTTCATATCTGTGTATATTTGACAGTTACTGTGGTAATTTTCCTGTCATGTTACAGTAGGATCTGTCGTCCTAACCTCATGTCTGTGTAATAGATTTTCACTAAACCTGTAGGATTTACACATACTTTACTTTAACATTTGCAGCTCCTGAGATAAATAATTAGTCTGCTTCACACAGTAGTGATGGATGGGCCTTTAATAACTTATTTTCATTGATGTTTAGGAGCAGACAGATGATGTGACTTATACTCAAGTTACTGTGAACAAGAAAAACCGAGACAAAAAGAACAAGGTGAGCAACCACTTCCTCTACATGACCTATATCAGTTTTATTATATGCAGTTCTTCTAAATGTGTCTTGAATTGAGCTCAAACAACATGCTGTAATAGTTGTGTGTTAAAACAGTAACTGTGATGTTGATTCAGGTTCGCTGTGATGATAAAGTGACTTACGCTTCCATCAGAGGAGCAGAAGCTGGAGCTCAGGAAAACTGCAACTTTATGCCTCTGTGAACAAGAACCATCACAAATCAGACAAATAATTATACAAAACCACATAATATTATTGACTCCTAATGGTTTTGTTTAGTGCCATTATAAATACTGTCAGTGTCTTTTAAATATTAGGAAACAAGCTCTTGTTAATTTGTAGTTATTGGTTGTTCTGGTCATTTTGTCATGTTATTTTGTACAGTATCTGTCTGTGTGTCTGTATTATTAATTCAGGTTCTGCAGGCTTGAACAAAGTCTAAAAATACTCCATTCACAGTCTTATTCTCTTAGATCATTTTCATTAAATCATCTAGAGCTGGTTGTTCAGAATGAATCTGCATGTGGATGTGGGTCACTTAAGGCAATGATACGGCACTGTCGGTCTTCTTATGGACCGTACAAAATAGTTGTAAGCCTGAAGTGGCCCAAATGTATCAAATCACATGTGGGTCTCTGTAGACAAAGATGTGGTGTTGATGGAAATGTGTAATCTGAATGTGACCCTAAAGTGGTCCATGTGGTAAATAGTGAATATGGCCCAAATAGTGCCAACCAAATGTGGGCCACCTTTGGTGAAAATGCGGCATGACTGACAAAGGCTCATCGGGGTGTAAACCAAATGTGGCCCAGTTATCCTAAAACATATCTGGGCCAGTTTTGGCAAAGAAAGGGCGCAGTCAGGACTCACTAATCTGTGTTTAAGCCTAACTTGTCCCACATTTGACATGGCAAATATGACCCATATATTATAAAACAAATCAGGGCCAATTCTGGTTTGGATGTAGCATTTGACACTGGCTAACTGAGATACAAGTTTTAAATTGTAAATATGGCCTAATGGAATTTGGCTACTTTTAGTACAATCATAGGATGCAACAGTTAACTGATACAGGATGATCTGGATAAGAGGCTACAGTACATGGCAATTATTTTTTGAAACATGCTTTTTTGATGCACCATTTCCTTTGTTGTGTTGATTGTATTATTCAGTTCATTTGTGCCTAGTTAATTAACCTTGTTTTGTCTGAGTACTTATGTTCACTTTGATGTGATGTGATCACTTGTTGGATTTACCCTTGTTGGATTAAAGACTTATTATATGCAACGTTTTGTCTTCATTGTGTGCTTTTTCACAGCATAGCCGTGACACTTATAGATTTACTGTGTAGGTAGAGTCTGAGTGAGAAGCAATTATGTTCAAACTTGTGAAGAGTATTTTGGGGTGTTGAGCTCACAGTTTGGAAACATGTTATTGCTGACTGTGAGAACTCAGTTTGTTTGACCGCACTGGTTACTAAAGAAGAGGAACTGGCATCTTAACTCACACAAAACTGATGATCTCTGAACCCAGTTTGGACTCATGGGTGTGAATTCTCACACATTCTGGTGGCGTTCACACGACACCATTTTCATCTTAAAAAATACTGGCCTGACAAAGGTAATACAGCACATTTAATCATTTTTAGTCATGGATCTGTGTGAACGGAGGTTGTTATGACAAAGTTGTTGTCTGTGTAAATCTTGTCATCACTGAATCATTATTTTCCTTTTTATATCTGTAATGCACTAAATAAATAAAGTGTGACTTGACCTTTGTTAGTTTGTGTGTTGTATTCATACTCTTTGTGTAAACTTTTGTCTGGTTTTAATTGATCATGGTGACTGTGGACCGAACACTTTGTGACATTACATGTTTCCTGTAGTATTTCCAGAGCTGTGATCTCACTGTTGAGGTTTGGAAACATGTTACTGTGATCATCGCTGAACCCACATTAGACTGATGGGTGTGAATCTGGACACTCATGCTGCTCTTTATGAGACTGTCTGTCTGAACACAGGAAAGAAAGACTGACAGAAAGAGAAAATGGCTGATAAGTGTCATTTGTGTCTGCTGGGACTGATCATTCTCTCTTCACTTCTCACAGGTAAACACATCTCTGTTTGCTCATCCACATTTATTGGGATTAGTCTGGGAAAGAGTTAATTCATGTTTTATTTATTGATATAAATCAATACATCAATACAGATTGAGACTGTTGTCTAATTTGCATCATATTCGTTTTCTCAGAAGCATCTTCATGAGTTCACTGTGATCAGTCTGTATCCAGATACAGTCCAGGTAAGAAACTCTGTTGAAGGGATAAATTGGGTTAGTCTGAGTTTGATTTAGCATGAACACTTAATGTGGCTTGTAGTTATTTCAGTTCTTCTGAATGTCATTATAAATGACTAATGCTGAAACAAATGCACAGTCCTGCTGTCCTGATGTTTGTCAAGTGTCCAGCAGGTGGCGTCAGATCTCAATTCCAGAGAACTACTGTGAGGATTGGCTTATTATTAACTGTCATATACATTTTAATTGTCATTTGGTGTGTAACATAAAGTTTACGAGTACACCCTGCAGCCCAAGACTGGTCGTCCACTGAAGTAGAGGCTGACATTTTTTCGGGAATCCCGCGGGTCACGGGATTCCCACGGGAATCCCGCGGGATGGGAAACAAAATCACTAATAATCACGGGATTGGGACGGGCCGGGAAAAAATGTCAGCGGGAGTGGGCGGGACCGGGAATCGTAACGCTATGAAACCCAACTTTACAGACAAATATACCTTTTATATATATATTGTAATTTTGAACTTAATTCTAGTTGACCCGTCTCTTTATTCTCTTCTTCTGTATGCTTTGGTGTGGCTGGTTAAGCAAGTTCATGACAGACAGATCGTTAACGACTGGTAATACAGCAGGCGATCCAAATGCTCACCTATCATTCATCGACCATATGGCTTTTCATCTGAAAGATGTATGTAGTAGCAAGTTTACATGGCAGCTCAATCTAATGTTAACCTAGAAAAATGTGCGCTTTTGAAGTGTCTGTGTGAGTGTGGAAGCTGAATAGTAGCGCGGTACTGCATGACAGAGGCGCCGGTGCGGTCACTTACTCTTAAAATGCCGTCATTTTTGGTCATACAGATAAGAGTGATAGGCATCTTTCGAATTTGTAAAGACTCAGAAAAACAAGGAAACGTTGCGCTTTTGTTTTTCTGCCGCCTGTCTCTGTGAACTTGAGCGCGTCACTTCGAAACTCCGTGTATACTTGCTTTAGAGACATGAAAAATATATCTATAGAGTGAAATGTCTACTTTCAAATGGACCAATTAAAATAGGAAACGTGTGTTTGCATGAATGATTTACATTAAATTTAATGTGTGTGCAATGCACACTGTGCATTTGTTTAAGATGGCTTTCAGTTCAATAATAATAATAATAATAATAAACAAAATTTTGCATTTTTATTCAACTAATGTAAAAAAAAAGTTACGGGCATACTGTGATCTGTACTGTATTCTTTACTGTAACTGGCAGATTCTAGCCAAAAAAAAAAAACATAATACGGGAGTGGGAGGGAATGGGAGTCATTCTTCCGGGATTGGGACGGGACGGGATTTTTTCCCAGTTTTTTCGTGGGATTGGGATGGGATTTTTTTTTGTGGGAGTGGGACGGGAGAGATTTGAAAATCCACTCCCGTGTCACCCTCTACACTGAAGCTAAGCAGGGCTGAGTCTGGTCAGTACCTGGATGGGAGACCTCCTGGGAAAACTAGGTTGCTGTTGAAGAGGTGTTAGTGAGGTGCTCACGCTGTGGTCTATGTGGGTGTTAATGCCCCAGTGTAGTGACAGGGACACTATACTGTAAAAAGCACCGTCTTTCAGATGAGACGTTAAACCAAGGTCCTGACTCTCTGTGGTCATTCAAAAAAATCCCACACTCAAAAAAAAATGGTTTTGTGCCACTGTTCATTTTACCCAGGTATTTATTGTTAAAACAACACAAGTGTATTTCTTTTTCCACCAAAACACTATTGTATCGTGCTCTATTAATTTAAACTGTTTAAGTTTTTAGTAAAGTTTAAGTAAAATTAGCGTTAGCTAAAGCACGAAAGCAAGTGCAAATAATGCCACATTCGACTGCTGCATACATTTAACATTTTATCTGCTATTCGTTTTTATAACAGCATACATTTGATCACGGGTTTCTTCATCGCTGCCTAATTTTGGCGAAATGAAGGAATGGCACAACTTTACTGACGGAGAAAAAAAGTTTGGGCTAAGGTAAGTGAACTGCTGTATTGCCTTTTCATCATTTATTAACAAAAGTAATAAGGGTATTTTGCATTTTCTGTTTTAGAGGAATGTACACAGTTGTAAATGTGAACTGGTGGATGGTTAAGAAGCTGATGTGTCTTCTAGAAATTTAAACAAGTAAGACACTAAGATATATTGATATGTTATGTGTTAATAAATTTATGTATGCATGTATTTGTGTGTGTGTGTGTGTATATGAAGAGTTTAAATAATTATTCTGCATTCCAAGTAATATCAATCAAACTGTGGTTGGTTGGTTTATTTTGAATGAATATCAATAGCTCAAAAATACAGCTAACTAACACAATAAAACACAACAACAACAACAACAACACACACACACAATAAAAAACATGTTTTATGAATATTAATAAAAACGGATTTATTTGTTTTTGCAAATGAACTCTTCATATGTATATGTATATGTTTGTGTGTGTGTGTGTGTGTATTTAATGGATACTTTTGACTCATTCCTTTTCTTAAAAATGGTTTGAAGGCAGAAATGTGATGTTTATCATTTTATAAACTTAATGTTTTTGTGAAAAGCTGTGCCTGAACTATAAATCATACTTTTTACAGTCATTTTATGACTTTAAATATGCTCCAGATCATGTCCACCCTTTTGGAATAATATACATGACAATAATCACACACATTTTTTGATCACTGAATTTGTCTTTGCTGTTAAGCTATATATGGGTGCTCTTGTAACAAATTGTACTTCATGTGTTTACA